>OMNV01007141.1:8322-26402 GCA_900303265.1 Brotula barbata
TCCCTCCTTTTTCTCCTGGGAGTCCAGTCTCAGTGACAGCTAGGCGGACAGATGGAGAGGGGGGCAGTACAAAAACAACAGAGCAAGACGGGCAGGTAAACAGGCGGAAAGTCAGACGGGTGGAGCAAATATCAAACTGTCCCACAAATGTTCATGTAAAATGAAATACGAAACATGAATCAGCTGGTTTAAATGGATCCAGGAGGAAAATGGAAAAAGAGACTCCTTCCACCATTGATTCAATTTAACCGACTTATTTGTCTTCTACAGCGTCAGCAAATGTCTGTAATAATTCACGTGAAGACAAAAACAAAGAAATGCACTGTAATGGGCAAAGTAATGAAGAGTTATACATCTGACAGTGACAGCACAAATGACAATTCTATCTGGTTATGGTGGACACAGACCCTGAAGCCGCCCTGTGTCTGTAATTACTCCACACCAACGTTTTGCTCTCCATTTATCACATCATTTATTTATTGCCAAAATGATTTTCCACATCCATCAACCGTAATAACTCTAGTCTGGGGACATTTTATTGAATTTTACCTTTTCCGCGCAGCATTTCCAATTAGATAAATCATTTCCAAATTAAATTAATAGATGGAAACCCTGCTGTTGTGGAGGAGGAAGGGATACAGCCAATATGACACTGCAATGGAATCTCTGTATCCAAACACATTCTGTGGATAATGATAGCCAATGACTGGATCTGTGTTTACGCCTTGCATTAACTCCTTAAACACTGGTACATGAACAGCTTAGCCACTTTAAGGTTCTTCAATGTACTGTGGGTAAATTTAATGGGCCCCCAATGGGTCCATCTTCATAATGCTTTGTTTTAAATTCTAAGTTCTAAAGTTCCTAAAATACAAAACAGATCAGGTTACATCCTGAGGAAATCTACGAGAAAAAAAAGTCAACACATTCAGAAAAAAACCCCCAAGGGAGTGAAACATGCCATAGCTTTAAAAAGTAGGATTTTATCATAACTTCTGTGGAACTTATGGGATTTTCATAGATTTTTTTATACTCCATTAATAATGGCTATTAAAGTGAACACCAATGTGTCCAAAAATCATTTAAATAACCCTAAATTGTTTGCTTTGAATAGTTATCAATTATTTTTTATGGGTTTAAAGAGATAATAATTAAGTATATCATATAGAAAAACATAGAAAATCTAAAAATTTCTAAAGAATTCGTTTTTTTTTAAAATCCCCAAAAAATCCTTTATACTAACCTTTTTTTGAGCTCTCAAATTTTTTCATATCCCCTGAAAACTCTCTTCATTCTGGATCTGTTTGTTGTGTCCCCTTCAGAAGAAATATACTAAGAGGCATTCCTATTATATTTAGCATCTTTGAAAACTTTACACATCTCACAAGAATCTAAAATAAAACTTTATGACGGTGGAACCTGAATATCTCAGAGTTTATGGGGTTTAAAAACCTCCTGGACATCTGGGGTCTGTTTGTGATAGATGAGCATCATACAATTTTACAATATCTTTTTCACATGGGCTGGATAGTGTATTGTGATTATATAATGTGCAAATTCATGAAAATATAAATGGATCAAGTCATTGAGGTCCACAGAATGCTGCGGGCACCAACGCGGTAAGACTATTTTCTATGATATCATATGCTATATGTCATGTCATGCAGGAAGCTGAATATTTACTCCCTAAATAAGTCAGGTGGTACTTCGGCTTCACTCGAAAAGACTGTCCATAGAACAAGTGCGGTGAAAAATATCACGATGGACACATTAAACGGTTCTGAGTGGGGCTGCCACTATTGATTATTTGTCAAATGGATGATTCTATTTGTTATTTTCATTATTAGATGTGTAGTTGTTATTTAAGTAACAAACATTTTAGGAAAGCCTCATAATTGGGCCAATTTGACGTGGATGTGATGCTTATGAGCATTGAAGACACAGATCATTAAATGGTGCACTGTCACTTTAAGACACAGTGCGTTTGACCTACGTGATGATGTGTGACATTGTCATTGTCGTAGTACAGAAAGAGAGAGAATGGAATGCATGGATCGTCCGTGGCTGGATGCTTATTCACCAAAATCATTAAAAAAACCAAATGTTAGCTTTGCACCACGTCATGATCACAATTTTTTTATTTGCAAATGGGCACAGAACAGAAATCAGAAACTGATGCTCAGTCGAGCAGGAGAACAGAGTCTGACAGTTCACTTGTGCAACCTCAAAACCCTGTCCACAGATGAGTTGTTGTTATGGTGACCATTACACAGTGTCCAACTTTAACAAATGAAAGTTTCTTTTGATGTCATCATCAGAAGATATTTGAATGTGAATGAGTTCCTGGGAGGATCTGAAGATCTCAACTGAGCGCCAGCGGCACACACACTTTCACACACCAAAACAGCTGCCATAAAGTCATAGAAAACAAACCAGTGTCTCACAGGAGCCACACATACAGGCACAGCTGTACACTAAAATACACACATGCACAAGAACACACACACACACACACACACACCTTCCTCTCAGCAGCCAGTCAGTAGGTCAGTATGCTGCATTGAGTTATGAGCTGTACACTTGCAGGACTCTCATTAAGTCCAATCTAGATCTGGACTGATGACATGAGCAGGGGCCAGGGGAGGTGTGTGTGTGTGTGTGTGTGTGAGTGCCTGGTAGAGGGCTGAAAGCCAGGCATTTATAATAACACTCAAAATCAATGGTATATGTGGGAGAGTCTGGTCTGCAACCACAAGAGCAGTTCTTACCTCTAATACTACTACCACTATAAATACTACTATTAACTACTACTACTACCACGACTTGTTCCTCATGCATTTTAATGAAGATGTAAGACAACACAAATATTGTTTTTGTCTCTCACCTCGAACCACTATGGTCCAATAATACTGCACCAACTAGTAACTGGCATTATATATATTACGGCATAATAACCATTATATCGTATGATGATAATGTTATTGCTGTTACTAGTATTACTAGTACTACTACCACTGCTGCTCGGGCTGCTATGACTACTGCCTTTGGAATACTGTTGCTCCTATGATTGCCGATACTGGCCCTGAAAAGGACGACGCCCCACTATAATTGACACATACTACTAATGCTAAAACTACTAGTATGCTGCTACTACAAATACTGCTTACACTTCAGTTGACGTACAATAACTAAACAAATTCTTAGTGTTATAGTGTTATGTTATAGTGTTATTTCAGTAATTTGAGTCTCAGTGCTGCTGCCACCACATCTATTACTGCTACTACCATGACCAGTTTGACTACAACCACAGTTGTAGCAAGAAGTACCACTTGAGCTCATACTACCAATACTACTACTATTAAACTACTATAAAGGTGTTGGCTGTCATACTGCTACCTCCACTGTTTCAAAAAATGCTAATGATGCAACTGTTATACACAATCAGGAAGTTTACTTTCAAGTATATATATATATATATATATATATACACACACACACACACACTCCAGTATTTGTCCTTACTGTTGTTCAAGATAAAACTTGGATTAAGCCATGTACAAGCACAGAGTCAACAGGATTCCAGTACTCTCGGACTATACATGACTTCTTGCCTCACAACCTGAAGGTCGAGGGATCGAGTCCTGGGCTGACCCTGGTCCTTTCTGTGTGGCGATTGCATGTTTTCCACATGTCTGTGTGGGTTTCACCACCAAAAACATGCAGTTTAGGCAAATGGGAGCGTCTAGATTGCCAATTGGTGTGAATGGGAGTGTGACTGGGTTGTCTTTCTGTCTGTGTCAGCCCTGCGATAGACTGGAGACCTGTCCAGGGTGTATGTAGCCTCCAGTACCAACACACTCAAACAGATGCAGAGGCAAATACTGTATATACTTGGACCATATACGCATGCTGACACACACACACACGCACACACACACACAAAGACCCAGTTCAGTGCAAGCACATGCAGGTGTGTGCAGTTAATATGCTGAGCCAGTGTGTTTATGACACAGTAACAGAGTACTTTAAGTGCTTTTAAAGGCCAGCCAACGTCACACATCACTGTTTATCACAGAGAGAATCAGACAATCAGCCTCGTCTGTAACTCCAGAAAGAAAGAGGATTTTCTGTCTTCACTTCTATCTTATCTATCCCTATCTTCGCATTAATCTCCCAAAATCTGAGAGAGCCTTCTTTAGCGTGATTAAAGTTGCAAGAGTAGTGTGATAATTATCAGCATCCCATAAGGTGTAAAGTACCCATAAGGGCAGCAGGGTGGTGAGTACTGATTGTACAAAATGTAGTGAAATTTGCCTCACACTTGGCCAAAAATGACATTACCAGTTGGTTTGCTGCAAAAATTAAGACGCAATAATGCCACATTTGAACGAAGAACTAAATCAAGAATTGTGCAATGATCTAAATTACCTTATCAATGCACCAGAATCACCAGAAAATGTGTATCAACTATCAATACAGAGTCATTTCTATTAAGGCACAGAACACAGTGTGTGTTCCAATTCATCCAAAATGTGTTGTTGGGTTGAAACGCGGCCCAATCAGGGTGTTTCACACCAAACAATGCTTTATGGGACGCTGTTTAGTCATGTAGAAACCACTGCTAAAACATTTCATATTGTGCAAAGATTTCTCTCCTCTGGGAAGAACATTTTATACATGTTAGCTGTGGGAATGTATTGATTAGTAAAGCCACATACTTTACTTTTGGCCAATTAAATTCCAAACTGTGAGAATCTAAAACAGACAATTGGACACAAACAACAACAAAAAAACAATCTGTACTTTTTCTGAAGGAAACAATATTCAGTACTTCATCCAATTATCGATTATTCAGCAAAGCGGCAAATGAAATACTGGACATTCTCAGTTGCTCTCTTTCTCATTAAGCCACCAAGTACATGAAACCAGATCATGTTTACAGAGTGGGCGGCCACAGTGGAAACAGCATGCAAACCACAGCGTCTGCCTACTTCAGAGAAACTAATTCAAGACATAGTATCAGCTGAAATTTGTTAATTGGTAAAAACAAATTATACCCCACAAATCATACATAATGAAAGTTCTGAAACTACAAATAACAACAAATTAATTTGATTTCCAGGGGGATAATTTATAGAGGTGGGAGGAGGAAAAATGATTCTGTTACAAATCCTGATTCCTGAGACAAACAATCTTGAATTTGCTCGGTTTGAGTTTATTTAGTTCAGCCGTTGTTGCTCCACGGCCATCTTTTTACATGTTGAGTGATAAACATCTAGTGACCGATGTTCAATGTTCACACAAAATGACGAAAAAGATGAAGCAGTTTGTTTCGGCCAAAACCAGCAACTTGTACAAGACAAATGCACATAGTAAGTATCAGCATAAAAAAAACAAAAAGAATAGAAAATGAACCAAAAGATGGATTGAAAAGGTGTAGACTGAAGCTTTATCTTATTGTGCCTCCCCTTTTTACACAACATAATGGAACAGCAAACCTTTCTTATCGCTGGTTTTAGGCTTTACAAAGAAAGACGGATGCACGTCTATTTTTTTTAAAAACTCTTTAGACTCTCTTTAGTTTCCAAGAACTTCTGAACACAGCTAGGAAGGAAATGATTTTGTGCCTTGTACATTATCTGTGCAACTTTTAGATCGAGTGGATCCTAAAATTTTAAAGCATGTAAGTTTATAAAAAGTGTATCAGGAGGTCATAATAATCCGATCGATTTACGATGTCTAAAGTCTTGGAGACGACATTTCTTCCATTAACATTTCTTAGCAGGATTCACTTTGCAAAATGATGTCATATGGAATCACAATGCTTACAGAATAAAAAAAAAACAATTCCAAGAGGTCATCAAGTCAGACCTCATCTCCTAATCACACATCGCTCATTTACAGGAAAAAATAAGCTTCTCATGTGATGAAGTAGAAAGGAGAGCGTACAGAGCCAAATAGAGATTTGGAGAAAAAAGAGAAACGGAAAAGAAGATGAAAAACAGAGACAGGAGGTGGACAAGAAAAAAAAAGAGTAGAGAGGACAGGAGAGGAGAGGACAGCTCCTCCTCTTCCTCCTCTCTGGGCGTCATGGCTACCTGGCTCTCCATAGTGCGTCATGGCAGATGTCGACTCTCAGAGAGAGGAGAGGAGGCTAATTTTAGCAGCCACATCACAGCACAGGGACGGGCTCTAATGATTGGCTGTTAAGAAGGTCCACAGGACTCACGAAGACGTGTGTGTACGTATGTGTGTGTGCGCGTGCACCAAGTGTTGAGTGGGTGAGTAAAAGTGAGAAAGAGACAGGGAAGGAGTGAACGAGAGAAGGGGTTGATGGGACGGTGACAGAATATGAGAGAGAGACACACTGAGTTGTGTGTGTTGAGTACATTAGCAGTGACTCAGCACACACACACACACACGCAACCAAACACATACTTTCTTTAGTGTAGATTGAGACCCGGAACAGCCATTGAGATACCAAAAAAATTAAAATTAAATGTGGAAATAAATGGTCAAACTTAAATGCAAGTGCACGCACACACACGCACACAAAAGGTAAGTCAAGGTACGTCTCCCACACACACTGTAATCCACTCTTGTATTGTGGAGACTCATTCATCTGACTGGCCTCTAACTACTTCTTTGTGCTTGTTCCAATGTTTTCCTGTGTTCTTCTTTATCACAGGGCCACAAGTCTCTGAAAATGGTGGCCCCTCTTCTCATAGAGCAGGATGAAGCACTGATGGGAGGAGACAAGAGGAGAGGACAGGGGGAACGCTCAGTGTAAGAGGAGAGAGAGAGATATGTATAAGAGGAGGGATAAAACAGGATGGAATGAAAGAGAGAAATCCTCTGGCTGCCCTACCTCCTCTCCAAATATGCCAATCCAGACTGAAGAGAGACGAAGCAGGGGGAAAAAAGAGATAGAGACAGACAGCAGGAAAGGGACAGTGACAGAGACGAAAGAAGGGAGAGTAGAGAGAGAGACAGAGAGAGGAAAATGAAACAGAAATGCAAAACCAACTGGACAGCTTCCTTTCCTGATGTGCTTCCAGGAGAACTCTTTTATTCGGACTCTTTTTCGAGTCTATAAAATAAGCTGCTGCACAATGGACGAGGCAGTCGGAGTAAAAAAAACTCAACAAGAAAAAGCAAAGAGCTGCAGGAGGAGGAACACGCCGGGTAAAGCCAGGCTCACCCCGTCTCTGACGTCCAGGTCCCGGCCGTCCAGAGACGTCCTGACTGACCCATGGATCTGATGTCCATTTCAGCTCAGCTATTAAGACTGCCGCTCTGCGTTCCAGCTGCCAGCAGCTGTGTGTACGCAATAATATGTATAACTTGCTTTTATCACGGCCGTATCAAGTCTTTGTCTTTCACATTGGAGGCATAATTGCAGCGCACAGTGCCTCTTCCTTGGAACACGCCAGCAGAAAACTATCCAGATTTTCATCAGATAAGCGGTGCTGCAACGTGTTTAGCTACTGAAGCCTACAGATGTTTGTTGAATAAATAAATCTAACTCACCATCTGCTCTGATGGCCATGATAACTGCCTCCTGTGTCCTTTCCTTTCTACGTAAACCCTTATAGTACGGGCTACCTTATGCTGATCCACCTTCACAACCAGCCGTGTGTGATGACATCACTGAAGTCTTCATTCAATCCACGATAAGAGAGGCCATTAAAGTCATTATTAAGACTAAACGTTGATACTGACAGTAGATAATCGTTTTTTGTGGAAGTCAAATAAACAGTTTGAAGCATCTACATTGGAAGATCTGGAATATATCATCTGATCTTGTATACATTAAGCCAGGTATAAAGCCCCAGGAAGTCACACTTTCAAAGGATTTTCCTGAAATGCTGGGAGCCGTTTCTGTTGTAAGCCTGAGCTAAGATGGCTCAGCATGATTCCGTTGAACGTTCAGCACAGAGAACCATGTACAAAAACCAGCAGCAGCCGAGTCCTTTCAGTAAATACAGCGACATTTTTCACGCTCTCCAGCCTGATGCCTTGCAATTGATGAGTCAATGTTTACCCAGTTCAAGGAAACATTTACATTTATTCTTCTTCGTGTCTGCTGTCAGGTGGCTCTTTTCACAGGATAATAAAACACTTTGCATTTTACTGTCATTTGTTTGTTTTCAAGTGTGTCTTATTGAGGTTTTAGAGAGTCACATTAAAATGAGACAAAGCGATGAGTCCTTTACCAAAACCACCACACCGTGACCAGATTTCAGGACCACAGAGCCCTAGTTTAAGAATTCAGACCATAACGAGAGGACACATTTTTGAAGGCTTCCTGAATAACCTTCAAACCAAAGATCAGGGCTGAAAAAGCAGCTGACCACCATTCATTTGACTGAACATGCAGCCTCGGGGTCAGGAAAAGCACATACAGCGGCGTGCAATTTTAGATTCACAGCACGGGCTTTTCTTGAAACAAGCCCTGGTATTTAGGCTCTTTGACATCCCGCCTGTGATTTCTGCATGCTTTTAAAAGGTAATCCTGAGATTTCAAAAATCATTTCTTCGCTTCACCGAGTTACGATGGCATTGTGTACTTTGTGGGAGTGCTGCAGAATAGGCACCACGCAGGGCTAAGAGAGCACAGGCCTGAAGAAACGCTCGCTGCACCCATGGCAGATGGGGGTGAGGAAAGAGGCGTAAAAGCAACCGTAAAGGGAGTCACCATTATTATGCAGGGAAATTAGCGCCCTCCAAACTGAATCATCAGCTCTCTCAAAAGGATTTGATAGAAACGTGAACACGCTTTGCTTTTGCTCTTTCTTAAATGTTCTTTGCCCCCGCACAGCTGAAATGTCACATCTGTAGCTATTAGCCTAGCTTTGCATCGCTCTGCTCTGAAAAGGCACTCAGCCTACAATTTATGCCCCTCATTAGCTTCAGACGAGACAGTGAACAAGTCCTTTTGAGATTCCTCTGAACGCCAGCTCCTCATCAGAAGCTCTTGGCCTGAATGACGCTGTTCCCCTCCACGCCAAGGGCAGGCTGATTGCCAGGCTTTGCTCAAAGGTCACGCAATTAAGCTTTGTTCCCGCTTCAATAGCGCTTTGACTGACTGACTGACTGCGCTCCTCCATTTGAACAGATGTGATTTTTGGCCTAGAGAGGCAAAACTCCCCCGTCAGCTCATGTTCATAATTGTGTCTTCACAGAGAAATGGGCCAAAGACAATAGAGACCTTAAGAAACTCAAACGGCAGATATGATAATCCATCTCCCTGACCTACAAATGACAAATTAAATATCAACATTTAGGAGGGCAGTAGAGGTTAAGTAAGTCAGATTATGATCCAGTGAATCTGGTCTGTTCTCTTTATGTCATTAAGCAAGGGTTTCAACTTTCCCTGGTGCTATCCAGTGGCAAAATGAGAAAAAGCAGCAAGTACACAAGCTATGTAATCCGTGCCAAATTGTGTAACTGCATGAAATTGAAGCGAAAACATTGCTGATAAGAGCACTCAAAGTTTTCCACTCACCACTTTTGGATCGATTTTTTTAAACTTCAGTTATGCTGCGATTAAGACGTTTCTTTCTTTTTTTTCCAAGTCATGTATACACCTCAATGTGACTGAAATTTAAAATACAAAATATCAAAGCTGTGACTCCGAGTAACAGACTGAGATTATGCAGTTGGAGTCAATTATTCATACGTGCATATGTCTTAATCAGAGGACGCTGCATTGTGTATATTTTCCTAAATGGGCAGACACGCACTGCGATTAGGTACAATCTCATAAATATTCAAACAAAGGTAGAATTTGATTCCCAGCATGTATATGGCATCATTGCATTTTTTCAATTGGAGCGCGGACAAATAATCAAGAGTTTTGAGTGCATGGAAACTTACTGACATTCATAAAAATGACACAAACGGAGTTGGAGATCCCATTCACTGTCATGACTTACTCCAAGAAACAGACACAGTAAATGCAGAGAAAAAAGGCAAAGTAGGAAAGGTGGAACTTGTGAACTGACATTAATGCATTACTTTAAACGAGAACTATATTGACCATTATTTTTCGTACAAAAAAAAAAAACATAGACATCAAAGACAACATGTAAAATCCTTTGGGACCTGGTTATTATATTCATATTAGTGTTGGTATAGTAGTGGTATGTGTGTCCAGGTAACGCTCTTCTGTGACCCGTTATTTTAACGTTTTCAGGTCGGACAGCGTTGGGATGTAAACAAAGCTGATCTATGGCTATAGCCATGACACACACACACACACACACACACACAAGCTGCCAAAAGGGATTCAGAGAGACTGGAGATCAGAGAAGAAAAAGCATGTTTGAGACTAAAACTAAACCAAAACTGAAAAATAGTAAACAGGTAAACAAATGACAAAAACACAGCGCTCGAAGGCTCCAAAATCACATCGTGCTGCTGTCGGCTTTTGACCTTTAAACAAAGCTGACACAGGAGTAGCAGGAAGGATTCCTTCCATAGCTCAGCAATGAACATGGTACGAAATTTGTTCTTTGTGTTCCCCCAAACTAAGAAGTAACTCTGGCCGCTGAAACCTCACATTAGCACGGGTCGAATTAAGAACGCTGACTTTAGTCAGAGGCAATACTCCTGGGACAGTGCTGAGATTCGGAAGGATTCCAAGCGTATTTCTCGCAACATGCATATTGACGGTGAAGTAGTATGAAGAGACAAAAAATACGAACGCATCCTTGAACAGTGCAGTTCAGCTATGGCAGACTCTAGGTGACGTTTACGTGCCAGAACTGCCTCTAGCAAGGCAAAAAACCTTCCAACTGCTCTGTGGAGACTGCGGTTGTACACTTCAGCTCCCAGGTGTGAATGTGTGTAAGTGCATGAATACAGAGGGTGGGATAGAGAGAGAGAAAGAGAGAGAGGGAGAGAGATCTCAGCAAAGCTTCCTTTGACAAATAAAGGTTAAGAAACTGGGTCACTGACAAGAAAGACTGAAGGAGACTTAAGAGACGTGAATATAATTTCTCTGCACAAAGTCCAATGCAAATATGAGTCTTCAGATGGCAGGCTCAGGCAGAGGAGCTGGCAAAATGGCAAGTGAAGGATGCAGCAAAAGATGTGACCTAGTTTAGAAGATGCACAGCTGAAAAACAACCAACACAGCTACGTGATTAATGCTCCATCGCACGTGTCCTTCTCCTGCGACTCCAGTCCGCTGTCATGCTGTTTGCCAGGACTTACTAATGGAGAATAATGCAGTTTTAATACATGGGAGCTAATCTGTGGATGTCTGCTCAGGTTTACAGTAAGGTGCGCCTTTGGAAAACAAGGTGGAATCACATTTATACTACTATACATTTACTTTTCTGTGACTTTGTCCTGATGCACCAAACCAGACATGCTTTCAAACAGGAGCTGGGCTGGCACGTCTTAAAACAACACACAAACCTGTCTGCTGGTCTCACATTAACACCCACTCCAACACCAACAGTCATTACAAGTCACAACCACTCATTTTTTTAAAGTAAAAATAATCTACCTTTGCACGTTCATATGGTTTTATTGTTGTAGTTTATTTTAGTTTGATTTTCTTATGTGTTATGATTTACCTTTATGGCAACTGTCTCAACTATATCTGCAACAGCCTGTGAGTTCTTCACAACGACAGGAATGACTGACTTTTAACAACTCCCTGACAATGTCCATTAACTTTTAGTATTCAATATATGAGAGATCTCCAAGGCTGTCAAGATTAATCAATTATAACTGATTACTCGATAAAAATAAATAAATAAAGATTCTTTGGCAATATGCACCAATCTCCGCCCAGATGGTGACGGCAATGAGCCCTTAAGTTGGTTTGCCAAACATTGAGGTGATAATCCTTCATTTTATGCGTCTTCTTCCTGCAACTGCCGTAATAACAGCATTCCCAAACAAGACGTGGGGAATAACGAAGGAAAGTCTGCCCGCAGCCGCATTTTTCCTCCCATTTTCTGCAATTGACTTTGTTTGTTTGCCCAAACTTGGTACCCCATGCTGGAGCAGCCCTCTTAAAATGTCAGTCAAAGATCCTGTCATGTGACCTAGGACTGTTTAAATCCTTTTTCCAGGAATGTCAGGTCAGACACGATTGATGAAAAATCCTGTACGGAGATGTGTGTGTGAAAACTGAAGGTCAAATAACTTTAACAGAAATCCCTGGTAACCCTTTAGTGTGGTGGTTTGAAGTGGTTACTATGGTTGCCAGGGGTTCCATGGGTATGCGGTGGTACTTGTTATGAAGAGTAAGTGAAGTGAAAATAAGCCAAGATTTGATCATATTTTGGTGGGAAAAGCTTTCTGGGAAGAGACAATAAAACATTTCACCAGAAAGCGTAAAATCCTCTACTGTCATGATAACACTTTTTATCTCTATCCAGGCTGCAAACTTTCACGTCAAGTGACGAGTCCCACACTGGTTCATTACTCCTCTCTCCCCATTGTCCTTGAAACTGTCGGCACGGTGATGATGGTGTTGTGTTTTCGTGTGTGTGTGTGTGTGTGTGTGTGTGGGCAGCAAAGACACAGACTTGGCTGCCAGACCCACACATGCAGGAGAAGAGCACAGCCCATCAATTAAGCACAGGATCCAAAGCCATGGAAGCAATAACGATGACGTGCACAGTACGTAAACCGGCACAGGTAACAAAGCTCACACCAGCACACACTTCAAAACAGCAGCCTTGAGGTGCAACACAACAAAAAGAAAAAACAATTAACAGTACAAAAGGTGTTTCTGTGTAAAAACAAGAGTGATACAGGAGTTAGTTTTTGTTTTGACACCTTTTTCTTCACTTGCTGCATCCTTGTCACCTTCAGTTTATGCATCGACTTCGTGCATCCAGTGCATCTAAGTCTAAGTCTCTATTTTTCCTAAACTCTGGACTCCTCCATCTCACCAACACAGGCACAGAAACCAGTTGGTGCGGTAGTCGCCCCAGTCCTCCGATTAGATATGTATTGTTATTTATTTTCAATCGATGCGATTCTGTAAGCATTGCAACTTAGTGTTATGATGGCTGGCAGATTTTGTTTTTTATTTTGCAATTTATTTCATTTCAATTAATTTTTTAATGAGGTTATTATTAGTGCTACTCATACATATTCACTCATTATGCTGTTGTGTGCTACATTTTATAGTAAAAAGGTTAAATAAAATCGATAAAGGTTGTGGCAAAACAGGGTCAACTTTTATGAAAATGAAACGCAAACATACAGACAGTGATGGTAATGGTCAGAGAGGCTAAAGACACGTCCAGGTACTCATTATACACACTAGCAGATCACTATTGCCTCCCTGGAAGACATTCCACAGACATCTTCAAAGAAGGGCCCCTCCTCCTGGTTTCCACAGTGAAACGTAATACTGAGACCTGAGTGTGTATTTACTAGTTAATAAAAATATGGCCTTTATCCATCCATCATCTATCCTTTATTTAATCATAATCCATCCATACTTTACCATTACTCAATTG
Organism: Brotula barbata; assembly: GCA_900303265.1. Taxonomy (NCBI): domain Eukaryota; kingdom Metazoa; phylum Chordata; class Actinopteri; order Ophidiiformes; family Ophidiidae; genus Brotula; species Brotula barbata. The sequence continues at coordinate 21,819 of OMNV01007141.1, forward strand.
CCAAATTCCTTTAATTCTTCATCCATCAATGCATTCCCCCTTCCTCATCCTCACATGAACACTGCCTCCAATCACTCCTTTGCATTAACTGTGAGCCATCTTTTCCTCCGTCCACCCCAAGCCATCCCTCTTTGCTTTGCTCCGAGCGGTTCGTGTTTGTGTGTGAGAGAGATCTGATTCTGAGCACCTGGACCAATACTGAGTTCAATACAATGGATAAAGTGCGTGTAAATGTGTGTGCATTCATTACTTGCACTCATCTCATCTCTCAGCTTCCCTATGTGTCGACATGAAACACTCTGCTATCCATCCAGACTACTCATCCATTTGCCGAGTTTGGCAAAGAAACAGAAATACTAAGATACAGAAAATGAAGCATCAACTCCATGTATTCCTCTAGCTGTTTGCATCTGGTTGCCATGGAGTTTCACAGCTGTTTCTACCAGATACTAATGAGTTTCAGCAGCTGCTGTCCTGCTAGGGCGCGCACACACACACACACGCACACACACGCACACTTCTATATGTACAGATCTATCTGATGTACATGATTAGTTAACCATGAATACATTTGGCCCCACCAGGTCCACAGTATTTCACAGAAACAGTAAACATGATGTCTGACATGAATGTTGGCGCTAATTGTGACATAAGCTGATGAGCTCATACGTAGAGGATATCAACACTTTCATAGTCACACCACATACTGTAGTAACATCTGCACATCTGAACATCTGGCTGCCTTGGAATAATAACTCTTGGCATAGCACACAAGCTGTTAAAAAACACTTGAGGACGGTTCGGCGAGCCTGTCAATACCCCGAGGAAATTTTCCGATGTCCTAATTTGGTTTGGTTGATATTACCTCAGCCAGTGCAGGCGATATGAATGCTACTGTTAGGGGAATAAACTGTCCTCACTATGTTTGACATTTTCACTTTCAGAGCTGATGTTGCCACTTTCAAAACATTCCTTTTTTCTGCATAACCGATTTGTACAAATACCTTTGGATTACTCACACTGGCATCCTGTCGATTTGATCTTTGCAACACACAATTTCCCATTTCTGGCATTTGGAATATTAGCAAGGAGGAACTTAAAAATTAGACACTTGTCATGCTTATTCTATTTTCCCCTCCCTATATTTTACAGCTGTATGTGAGCACTTCGTCTATAACTCCACCAAAACACAATGGGGCAGCAACAAACACTTTCACATTGTGAATTGTTGATCCATCAATTGTTTTAAAATCAATAAATAATTTTCATTAGGTCAAAACAGTCACAAAATCCTAACAGTGATCTTCCACACCCCAAAGTGAACATCATTAAAGCTGATAAGTTCAGAAAGAGAGACAGATAAAGAGGGATAGAGAGGGATATATACATATGTATACATAAAGAGAGTGAGAGAGACACCTGCCCAACCTCTATCTCTGTCAAAAACCCCCATTCCTACCACTTCCTTCCTCCCATGATGCATTGCGTACTGTAAAACCACACTGCTTGTTTGTCGGGTGTTTTGGTCCAAGGGTACCAAAACTGTACACAGAGCTCAGCTAACATCTAGCTATCTATCTATCTATCTTACAAAAATATGGAGCTTTTAGTACACCTCCATCCTCAGCATTACAAAACTTGCCAGAAAAGCAGATGTGTCTTAAACGAAGCTAAAACATTCTGTTGGCATCATCCTTGAAAAGCCCCTTCAACACCCGGGGAAATGAATGAGTTCTGCTTCTGAGTCAGCCCTGACTCAGGCACTCACCTGCTCCAACTCTCCTTATCTCGCTTATTTCACTCATTGTGAAATTCTGCGGTACAGTTCCGATCATTTCCTCTGCCATATTTTAGAATCCAGATGACACTTACACAGCATCAATCAACAATTTGGCCTGGGTTTAAAACGCTGGCCCAGAGGCTTTTATCTGCTGAGTAACACTGACTAAACCACATAAAAATGCTGCTGTTCATCCAATACCTCTGTAAACACAAAGGCAGAAAGCCTAACAAGGTGCAGAACGTCGCCAGGCGGCATCATGAAACAATTAGGTCATTAATGTTGGACAATATGGCGAAAGGTTTTAAAAATATGTAATCTGATCAGAACGTCTGAGCCAAACATCACCACCATATACCACGACACCACCATCAATCATGTCTCATAGGTACAGAAAAGGTGTGTCATCAGCGTAAGGGGAACACATTACAGCAGCAAATGGGAAAGATCGGCAAAGATGAACTTATTATAGCCAAACGATCGGCTCAATCAATCAAACCACGGAAAAGAAAAAGTATGTGGAAACATTCTCCCAAAAGGATTTTAAACTTCAGAATTGCCAGCTGTCCGTACTTGCAGACAAGCTACCAATGTTTGCCTCACATTCACCCATTCATGCACACATTCACACACCGACAGCCCAGGTACAAGGCCCACTTGCTCGTTAGGAGCAATTTGGGATTAGAGTCTTGCTCAGAGACCCCCTACAACACGCTGCCCCTATATCAGATATCAGAAAACATGTCACTGAGGTCCTGTTTCAGAAGAAGAAGAATCCGGGCTTTCGCCTTTATTTGGTCATATTCCGTATTTTTTACGTACAGAAATGAAATTTGATTACTGCATTTAACCCATCCATAGAGGAGCAGAGGGCAACTGTAAGCCTGGGGAACAACTCGGGTTTCAGTATCTCGCTCAAGGACACTTTGACACATGGACAGCAGGAGGTGGGGATCGAACCGCCAACCCTATGGTTGGAGGACAACCCGCTCTACGGACACGGCCGCCCAAGCGGGAGTTTGTCAGCCCTGAGTTGAAGGAAACTCGGGATTTTCAGTTTCACAAAGCCACTTCAGCATAACTGAGTCAGTTACTATGGCAACTTAGTGGAGCCTGCACTGATCCTACATTTAATAAGAGGTTGTTTTTTTTACTTTAACATCGCACAGAGCATAGCTGTGATGATATCTTGGCGGCATACATAAATGTTCTTTTAAGTGGAATCCCTCAGACGTCCATTCTTGACTTCGCAACTTATTTTCTGCAACCAACAAGACCTTCAAATTGGTGTGGTATCTCTGCTAGCTATTAAGTACATCTTGAGTTCTAGATTTCTCAGCTGAGCAGCAAACAGTGCTGCAGCTTTTCAGCCTTTCTCCCAATTTGGGAGGAAGGCTGGCATAAGTGACATTTTCTTCCTTTGCCGACTGGAGCTATGATCTGGTAGTGTCCTCTCAGGAGAAAAGGTACTCCTGAAATGCTGTTTTGTGGAAAAAATGGCTGAATTACCCCAGTGTCAGAAGGCAACAAGGAGCATTTAATATTTTCGTCCAGAAACTTAGGTTTGACAAGATCCTGGCTCACATAATCATTCTGAGAACCGTCCTCATCCTGTCAACAGGGACGTTCATGATACTGTTGTTTCAGCTTTGCACTCAGATATTAACGATTGATAATCTGCTGAAATAAAGCTATCGATGACACTATGCATTCTAAAGTGCTGTTAGCACTAATAGACCCATATGATGCGGTACTAATAATACTGATTCAGTTTTCTTTTTCCAGATTCTTTTCATTACAAACAAATTAGAATACCTGATAATTGAATTGACTATTTGAAATATTTAGAATACTTGAAAAAATTTAAAAACAGAAAAAGGGTAGCAGCATCAAATTGTCTACTCCACGAATTTGGATTTGCCAATACTGTTAATGTGCAATGAATCTTTTTTTTTTATACCTAGAATTTGTGCCACCATAATATCCTCTTTTACTTTTGAATGCCCTTCTTCTGTAATGTACAGAAAACTATAGAAGACATGAAATGAAGCTGCTGTTATTTACTTTCTTTCTTCCTTTCCCATGAAGAAGACTTGAGACTTCAGGCTTGATTTTGATACTGAAAAACAACTGAGCATCTAGACTGATGATTCAAATGAAATACAATGACATTTGAATAGAAACTTTCCTTTCACATGTGGTACCAAATATCAATACCACAAATCTGGAAGAAAATCCCGAGTTTAGGGTGAGTCAAGCATCTCAGTCCCACACATTTGCGGGTGTGTGTTTCAGTCTCTCTGACTGTGTCTTTCTGTCCCTGTCTGGTTCTGACTTTCTCTGTCTGTCAATTTCTGTTTCTAACTTTCTGACAGTGTTTGTCTGCTTGTTTCTGTCTGGGTTTTTCTGCCTGTTTCTGTCGGTCTTCGTCTGCCCGTTTCTGCCTGTGTTTGTCTGCCCGTTTTTGTCTGTGTTTGTCTGCCCGTTTCTGTCTGTCTTTGTCTGCCCGTTTCTGTCTGTCTTTGTCTGCCTTTTTCTGTCTGCCTGTTTCTGTCTGGGTTTTTCTGCCTGTTTCTGTCTGTCTTTGTCTGCCTGTTTGTGTCTGTGTTTGTCTGCCTGTTTCTGTCTGGGTTTTTCTGCCTGTTTCTGTCTGTCTTTGTCTGCCTGTTTCTGCCTGTGTTTGTCTGCCCGTTTCTGGCTGTGTTAGGTTTCTGTCTGTTTGTCTGCCCGTTTCAGTCTGTGTTTGTCTGCCCATTTCTGTCTGTGTTTGTCAGTCTATTTCTGTCTGTGTTAGGTTTCTGTCT
>OMNV01007143.1:2940-35013 GCA_900303265.1 Brotula barbata
CCTCATCTGGACAGTCAAAGTACTGCACCCTGTTTTTTTGTTACAATTCACACCTTTCCGTGCGACGTGTACTCTGTGTACTCTGTTTGTACGCAGTACACACGTCTCAGTAATATCATTCAAGTGTGTAACGGTGTTGTTCCATTTCAAACTTAGTCATCTTGTCTTTTTTTGCCTTTGACGCTTTCACTATATTTAATGTGACGGAAGCACATAAAATATATGAAAATATATTCCAGGTAAATCTATGTAACAGAAATATTCACCACCCTTTCCTCCTCTCTGTAGCTGCCAGCAGCAGTTGGCTTCAGGAACACGTGGCAGATCTAAGTCGAAGGTAAGACCGTCTGCAGCGCTATCTTGTCACATTCCTACACTCGGTCCTTTCTCTGTCTCTCCTTCTGTCTGTCTTTTGGTCTTTCTTTCTCCCTCCTTCCCCTGTTCTCCATCACTCCATCCTCCATGTGTGTGTCCCCTCACCTCGTCTTTCAGCCTTTCTGTCTCTCTCCATCAGCAGATCTAAGGTAAGAAGAGGAAGGTATCCACTTACACTGACTCAGCACACACACACACACACACACACACACACACACACACACACACACACACACACACACACACTCTTGCTCCTGAGGATGACAGATCTGTTCATGTGTGTGTGTTAATCTACATTCTTCATCTACATCTGGGCCCTGTTAGTGTTTAAATGCACATTTGGCCTTCCTGTGAGGTCACCGTTTCATTTCTGCCCGTTTGGTGGACTTGTGGTTTTGGCGTGGTTCATTTGGAGCTGCAGGGAAGCAGATTGGTCCATCGATCGATATTTCTCCAAAACCCCTGCCAGATCTACTTTCTTATCGTTTCCACAGACTACAGAGACATAAGACAACACACACACACACACACACACACACACACCATTTGTGTGTCTTTCCTAAGCAGTGTATATTTCATATTTGCTGGACAAACATGCAGTTTATGAGAAGGCAGGCTTGATTATCAATCATTTTCTGTCTTCTGTTTTTATAATCGATTGCAAACGCTAATAACATCTTCCATTTTTATTTTTACCACTCTCCATGGTGAGCGCATAGCGACGGAAAGAAAACAAAAAGAAATGTGGAAAAATGTGGAAATGTAGTAATCTTGTACAAAGTGATGGACATGTTGTCAAATAATAAATGGAAATAGCGCAATCAAAGAGACGGAGACGGTCGAGAGAAAAGAGAATTCCTTCGAGCTTAGCAGCGTTTTTTGCGGTTTGTGAGTTTTTCTGCGACGGCAGTTTGTTTCTGTAGATGAGCAGGGGAAAGTTCAACCGCAGCCAGTATCTGCTGTCAGCTGATACTTAACACTGGGCTCCAATGTCTGAAAACTGTCATTTAACGTAAAACAAAACCTGCAAGAGTTTCAAGTATTCATGGCTTTCATCCTCACTGGGGAGGAAACAGCTGTTTGGTCTAACCAGCAGCTCCAACTGCACCATGATGAGCGAAGAAAACTTCCCAACATGAACATGATCATATATATACAGTGTATATGTATGTGTGTGTGTATATATATGTGTGTGTGTATATGTTGTGTATGTGTTGTAATCTGAACATCCATTTTGTGTCAGCTCCATGAACCATCCTGAGATTTCAGAAGGTCCAGGTGTGTAATAGGAACCACATTTGGGATAAATAGATGGAAAGCCAGTAAGGATGTATTAAGGTAACATGAAGAGAATCACATGAGATCAGACTCAGTAAAAAGTCTCAGGTCCAGGCTGAGGTGGTCCAAGTCCTCACAGAAGGCAAATAATTGAGTTTGAATTTGTTCTTAACGAGATTATCAATGATTTTAATGTCTGAATCCAAAAATGTGTGAAATCAGCCCATTTGGAGTGAAAACATTTCAGTCTGTTTATTTTCGTCTTAACACACACACGCACACAGGCACACACGCACACAGGCACACACGCACACAGGCACACAGGCACACACGCACACAGGCACAGGGCTCAGTTGTGCAGGTTACCTGGGGTGAGAATTCTGCTGCAGAGCTGAGCTTTGATTGGTGGAGAGAACAGAAACAAACGGGATGTCTGTGTGTGTGTGTGTGTGTGTGTGTGTGTGTGCGTTAATGGTCTGTCCCCCCTTAACCTCAGCAGGGTTTGGGGGCCAACTGGGTTATATAAAGCTGCTGCTCCTTCAGCCTGAAGCCAGAGCTCTGTGGGTGCATGTCTGTGTATGTACGTGAGTGTTGGAATGCCAGATGACATCATCAGTGAGTTTTCCAGACTGTCCTTTGATAAATGTGTGTGTGTTGTAATGTTAGGTGTACACATTGCTGTGTCAGCACTGATCCTCCGTGCTCATCGAACGCCTCGGTTTTGACTTTTTTGGAGATGAAACGTGGCACTATGATGATGCGTTCACTGACCCGTTCATGATTCTTGTTAATGTGTGTGTGTGTGTGTGGGGGGCTGTGGGGGGAATCAGCCAACGTTGTGAGCCGGCAGCCTGAAGGGACCACATCTGGCTTCTGGCAAAGGGACAGAAACAGAACAGTGCCAAACGGGGGCCCTTCCACAGTACCATGCAGGCCCACTGTAGACCGAAGAGAGTCGTCTCTGTCTCTGTCTCTGTCTCTGTCTCTGACTGATATGATCTCCATCTCTACTCATCATCAATAAGATTCATTTAAAGCAGCCAACTGCAGAATTAATCCAGATTTAGAAAATGCCTCAGGATTTACTGCCATGCTGTGAAAAAGAACACTGGAGTGACTTCAATCTGTGATGGTGAAAAAATGTCCCTAAGAAGCGTCTGATTGGTTGGATTTCTCTTTTCATGTAAACCTAAAATATCATCACAACGTTTTGGCAAATGGCAAATGAACTCCAGCAATGTCAACAAAAAGACACAAATAAAGCAAAGTAGAACCCAGCAACCAAACATTTCAAAGATGTTGATGAAAAGGATGTGCTGACTGGCCCCTTTATTGATGAGGTCAGTGATTATTGATTGATTGTTCCTGTAAATAAGGATGATGAAGAAGGATTCATCACATGAAAACCGTTTGTGTTTTTACATTATTATTCTGTCTATCCAGTTAGAGGTCAAAGCGAGTGTTTACACTGTGCTAATGCGATGTGTGTGTGTGTGTGTGTGTGTGTGTGTGTGTGTAGTTTGTGTGGCGTTGTTCCAGGTCTCAGCACTGTGTTGCTGCCTCGTATGAATCCATTTGTCCTCATTAACCTGGCAGGAGCGTTTTCACTCTGCATCACCTACATGCTGATAGAGATCAAGTAAGACAACAGTTGTCTGTATGTCTGTCTGTCTCAATGTCTGTCTGTCTTTGTGTCTCTCTGTCTCTGCCTCTCTGTCTATCTCACTCTCTGTCTGTCTGTCTCCATGTCTGTCTCTCTCTCTCTGTCTGTCTGTTTGTCTTCTGTCTGTTTCCATGTCTGTCTGTCTGTCTCTGTGTCTGTCTGTCTCCATATCTGTTTGTCTCTCTGTCTGTGTCTCTGTCTCCATGTCTCTCTCTCTCTCTCTCTCTGTGTCTGTCTGTCTCTCTGTCTGTTTCCATGTCTGTCTCTGTCTGTCTGTCTGTCTGTCCATCTCTCTAATGTAACAGACCAAAGTAATGGTAAATGGACTGCATTTCTATTGCTCTTTTCTTCCAAGTGGGGGATCGAACCGGCAACCCTTCGCTCACTAGGCGAACCCCCGTACCACCTGAACCAATTTGAATTTTGTTTGTGTGTCTGTTTGTGTTTGTGTGTTTTCAGTAATTATAATGCTGTGGACACATCGTCTGCAGTTGCCATCGCCCTCATGACCTTTGGCACCATGTATCCCATGAGTGTCTACAGCGGAAAGGTGCTGCTGCAGGTAGGACACGCCCCCCCCACACACACACAGGTAAAGCGTCGGCTTTAACGTACTGTAGGTGGTCAGCGTGGAGACGTATGGATCCTCCAAGAACATCTGTAACCTGATAAACTGTCATGTGATCTCTCCGTCTGCCCGAGCTGTGCGTGTTGTGTCTATTTTTTTGTATCGTTACGGTACCGTGAGTGTTTCTCTTTCAGACCACGCCCTCGCACATCATCGGTCAGCTGGACAAACTGCTCAGAGAGGTGAGGAAACGCCGCAGCACCATTTCCTGTGTCAACGTTTGAATGCTGAAAGCTGATTGGCTGTTTGCTGCTGCTCTGTGTCCAATCAGGTGTCGACTCTGGATGGAGTGCTCGAGGTCCGGAACGAGCATTTCTGGACGGTGGGCTTTGGATCTCTGGTACGTTCACCGAGAAACAAACCAAAAGGAGGGGTTGGGGGTTGGGCTTAAACGCTTTTCATTTGTTTACAAAAGACCAAACCTGTAAACAACGAGACGGTGCTGAGAAATACAAGAAAAGCGTTGGTGTTGTTTCCGTGGCTTTGTTTTTACTCTCTCACTCAATATTCCTTCCATTTCTCATTTGTTGTTCAGCAGAAAGTGGGCGTGTCCCGTCCTTTTCTTCCTTTCGTTCTTTCGTTTTCTGGACCCTCTGTTAGCCTCCGATGTCCGTTTCTTCTTTTCCTTTTCTTCTGCTTGAATCCAGACATTTGTTTGTGATCATCTGACGTGTAAGATGATCACTGGTGTAAATGTGTTGTTGATGGTACATTGGTCTTGATGACATCATCATCTTCTAGCGATGACGTGTTATGACGTGTTATGATCTTGGTGTCTTTTAGGCTGGCTCCGCCCATGTTCGGATCCGCCGTGACGCTAACGAGCAGCTGGTTCTAGCTCACGTCACGAACCGGCTTCTGCCCCTGGTCTCCACGCTGACGGTCCAGATCTTCAAAGACGACTGGACCAGACCGTCCCTCCTCACCGGGGCCCTCACCTCCTCTTCCTCGGCCCACGGAGGCACCGCTGAAGGCTTCGCACTCCCTTCCTCCTCTGTCCCTCCCCTCCCTCTGGGCGACCCATTGACCTCCACGCCCTCCAAACCCAGTAGTCCACCTCCTGAGTTCTCCTTCAACAGTCCTGGCAGGAACTTCCAGGCCCTGGCCCTTCCTGTCCCGGGTCAGCAGGCCCACAGGCCTTACGGAGGTCTGGGACTCCCCTACGGAGCGTCGCCCTACATGGGGATGCTGAGCCAGGGCCTGGCACGGCCTGGGCTGGGTGTACAAGGTCTGGGAGGAGCTGGGGCAGGATTTGGACTGGGCCCGGCACCCACAGGAACGCCGTCCACACAGACCTACAGGACTGCTTATGCGGGGTCCACGGCTCCATTCCGGTTTGGAACCACCAACCCCCTGTCCTCACAGTACAGACCCTATCGACCCTGAGAGGCCGGGATCAGAACCGGGATCAGACCTGGGAATGACAGAGATGTCTCTGGATCTGAATCCTCCGTCCGTACTGGACCAGGATCATTTCAGACAGTTAAAGGACCAGTTTGTAGATTCTGTCCTCTTCATTTTGCTTGCTCACAGATTAGCTTAGTTTAGCAGGAAACACGGGCTAACACATTCCGTCCGCTCCCAGTCTTTGTGCTGAGCTAGACTAACTCCTCTTCATCCTCAGTGATGAAGCTGATGCCTCAGAGAGGTGAAGACGAAGATGGATGGACTTTTCCTTTCAGGTTTTGGTGCTGAATCTTCAGGTGAGAGGGAACATTGAAAGGAGAGAAAAAAGGAATTGAAAGTGTCGATGATGATGATGATGATGATGATGATGATGATGATGATGGAGCATTCAGATCGTTGTTGAAAAAAATGAAAACCGTTTGTGTAAAGTCAAACTGCCAATAGATTTAGCATAGCTCAGAGAATAAAGTCACAAAATTGAAGAAAAGAGAATATTACAAGTATAAATAATATTTATACAAAAGTACAATTTTGAGAAAAATGTTATTGTTATGAAAATAAAGTTGAAGAATTTTAGTGAGTTTGGGAATAGAATTGTCATATTTTGAGTAAAAAATGTCATCTGATGCCGAGTGAGTTGGATCATTGGTAGAACCCAAACGGAGGTCTCGGAGCCCGTTCGGTGTTTGTGTTTGTTTACACACTGTTTGGGTTCAAATTGTGGATTTGTTCAGGATGAAGATGAACTTCTGTAAGGATTTAGATTTTGGTGGTTCTTTGTTCTCCACAGAAACAAAAACGTGCAGGTTGCATTACTTTTCCTGTTTATTTATGGTTATCATTATTATGATTGTTCCGATTAAAAAACAAAATCCAAATTCTGCAGCTGTTTTTTTTCTGTGTTTTCAGTAAAAGTGAACAACAGACTCACTGAATCCTGGTCCACGTTGGTCCCGGCGGCCCCATGGTGGCGCTGTAATGAGTCCTTTCATGTCGCGGCTGATGTTTTTTCAACTTTTCCTCCGTTTGGTCCATTTGTTTCCCTCATTTTGATGTTTTTCTGTCCAAACTGTTTCGTTTCTCCTACAACAACTCGACTCGTTGAACGTCTGACACAAAACACAAGTCGTCTGTTTTGTTTTGATTTTTCTTCCAGTTTTCCCGATTGCCTGTCAAAGCTGAGTGGGCGTGGCTACGAGTGAGTATTCGCACCACGCTCGGCGCTCGTGTCACTTCACAGCTGATGGTGGCGCTGGACCAACAACGGTAAACGTGGAGAATCAAAGGTTTGTCGGTTTGTCGTCATCTGGAGGAAAGATGAACTCAGAGAAGACGAAGAAGTCTAGAAATGGAGCTGAAAGAGGTGAAGGTTCCACTCCAGGTGACGATAGGCTCCGCCCCACGTGACACACATGGAAGTAGTTAGCGCTCACACGTTTGTCGGCGTTGGCTCCGTGACGACGGTGATGATGGTTTTTTTTCTCCGACAGAGAGCAATGAAGAAGAGGAAGAGGAAGAGGAAGAGGCGCCATCCACCTCCGCAGCTCATCGGACCTCAGTAAGACGTCGGTCAGCGTCGAACCGTAACGTCCCGGGTCACCAAGAAAAATCGGACCACGAGGCTGCAGATGCAAAATGCAAACACGAATCCAACAGCTGGATCATCACCGAGGTGAGGGAGGGGCCACAGCTGGATCATCACCGAGGTGAGGGAGGGGCCACAGCTGGATCATCACCGAGGTGAGGGAGGGGCCACAGCTGGGAGATTAGAAAAACACCCAGAATTTGGAGGTGAGAGCGCGTCCGCCGTCCACGCCGTCATCGGGTACGGAAAGATCAAACGCCCGACGGCGTGCCGACATCGGCCTCTCCTGACGGACATCTCTGTGCTTCGACGTCAACTGTCTCTTTAAGACACGCCCCTTGCGGCGGACACGTGGTCATATCGTATCGTTCAGGATACTACCGGTATTTTTTTCTCACGGTAAATATCGATCACGATATTGCGGCGTGATGACGTCAGGGGCGCGCAAACGCTTAGCGCACGCACGAGCCGCACAAAAGCAGCGAGTGTGCGTTCAAAGAATTTGAACGGTTTGGTGACAAGAGTTCGGATCTCCAACAAACAACGGTCATTTGCGAAACGTAGCCGTAAGTGATAACAGAAACACCCGGGCGAACGCTGGCAAAACACCCGGCAGGTGGAGAGCCGAGCAGCGGCCCAATAGAACACGTGACGCGCTGGGAAGAAGTGAGCGTGACGCGAACTCAGCCGGTGTGTCTGCAGCGCTCGCGAGTTGTCGTCGCTACGAGAGAAAAATATCATACAAAAAGTGGTGACTTTTTGTCTCGCGAGAAACACGACGCCGGTCCAAAACGGCAGAAAAAAAAAAGACTCGAGCCGAGATTCGAGATCCCACCGAGACGGCTACGTCAGCCCTATACGGACAGCGTCGCCATAACCTTGCCGGTACACTATCCGCAACTGAGGTTTACGGGGGAGAACGTCGCCGGTATTTTGAAGAGATGTTCTATAGTCGTGGAATCTAGAAGCAGGGATGCAATACAACAGACGGCAAAGCCAACGTCATCAAACGTGTCGCTCTCAACATCTGGACGTTCGCACATCGCTACAGGTAAGTTTCCTTGAAAAAAACTTTAGAGGTTTTTTCTCACCCCCCATTTCCCCCTCTACCTCTCGCGCTCTCTTTCTCTCGCCGCCTCATGTGGTACATCTGTCTTTCATCTCAGAGACACAACAATAAATATGAGAAAATCAATTTTGTAGCTAAGTATGTCAAAAAGATTTTTGATACATTTATTTTCCTATCTTTACAAATGTTCGAGGTTTTGTATGACTTTTTACACGTATACTGACAGCTCATTTTATATTTGCTGCTGATAGTGTACACCACTCAAGTCTAGCACGAGATGTTATCTTGAACGATTGTTTCAAATTATTTTGGGAATTTTTCCTACTTTGTTTCAAGGGAAAGACTGAGTGCATTCCTTTATCGTTTGTAGTTAGGTTGGACATTTGGAAAAGTTCTTGATTGTTCACATTGTCACACCATAACCGAAACTGGTCCACCCGAAAGACACAACTTTAACGGTACATTGCAGGAAAAAGACAAGACATACAATTGCTTTTCATTTAGTATGAAGTTGAAACCTGTAAAGTGGCTGAACTATAAAGATAATAATGGCTAATTGTTCATTATTTCCTGGACAAAGGATGGTTCTTTTTTTAAATAAAAACATATCTAGGTAAGAAAAGTAGGTAAAGGTAAAGAATGTCTGTCAATATTGATGCACCTACTACTAACAAAACTTAAAAGTGAACAATAAGGTTCTCAAATAAATCATAAAAGTATAATGACGAAATAAAAAGTGCAGTATGTAGAAAGTACTGTTAACATTTTCAGTGAGACATTCAGTTAGAATAACTGTCCCAGCTTGAACTAATTCTGTTTTCATATCTTTCTTTGTTAAATATGGTTGACTCAATAGTGGGCACTGGGCTAGAGTCCCTGATGTCAGTATCAGAGAGAATGACCCTGGACAAGGTGATGTCCATCATGGACAATTTCCACCACCCTCTGCATACCACCTTCGCCAGGCAGAGGAGTTTGGAACAGGCTGCTGTCCCTGTCCCGCTTCACAGATAGACTCAGGAGGTCTTCTGTCCCCCAGGCCACACGCCTGTACATCTACTCTGTGAGAGGGCGGGGGTTGCCAACAAACACACTCACTGAATGATCAGACTAACACTGTATTATTCTATATATAATGTATATATATACTGTATATATATATATGTATATGTTACATATGTAATATTTTTGGTTTTATTATTGTTATTATTAGCTGTCTTGTCAGTCTGTCTATCAATCATATGAAAGGAAAGGCATTGCACAGGAGATTTATCCAAAATCTTGGGTATTTTTTCACACAATGTAAGCTTAAACTGGTAGGCCTAAGATCAATTAGAGCACTGATTCCATGCGGTACATGACATCGAAAGACTGCTCTTTATGTTTGACATATTGCCAGCAGCGTAACCGATTTCAATTGAACAGTTGTGTCTCACTGTCTTTGTCCGATCCACATGATTTTGTCCACTGCTACTGTATTTCACTCAAAAACATATAAGGTTTACTGCTAAATCCAATTGCTAGTATGACTGACAACATCCAGGTTCCATCCATTTTGGTTCCGTTCTGCACTAGCAAGGTTAGTTTTTTTTTGGTTCATGCACGTGCACTGAACTAAACAGTCCTGGACGTGTACAATTACACCCCTAATAAATACATATATACAGTATGTGTGTGTCAGAGTGGACAGATAGATGATTGATGAAAGATGGAGCATTGGCATATGTCTTGGAAGTATCTTGCAGATGCAAAATCTTTCCATATTTTTGAGTAATGGAAAATACGTGAGGAATTTGCTGAGATGACACTGTTTGGGGTCATGCCCACAGCAATGTTACCTGCAGGAGTAGGTGGGCTCCCCCACCTTGAAGACATGTCCACACAGGGGGGATGGTAGGTTGTTTTCCTGCAGCTGGGCCAGGCTGCTGGACGGTTCATCTCCCAGCAGCAGCCACTCCAGAGGAGCCAGGAGAAGGAGCTGACAGGCCAGCTCCTCCCTCTGCTCCTCCCTGCTGCTGCTGGTGCTGCTGGTGCTGCTGGTGGCCTTGGGCCCCTGGCTCAGGATCCTAGGGACAAACTGGGCCAGGTGCTGGTACACTTCCTGCTGCAGGTCCGCTGCTGCCAGCCACCGCTGAAACACAGAGGTCACGCCTAATCAATAGCCAATCAATATTTAACTATTGGAGCTGGACCAGGAGGGTACATTATCATTTATAATTGTTTACTGACAATTTGATTTATTTACAAATGGATTGGATTTATTGGGAGAATGGCAGATTAACTGAGCTTTAGCATTTCCCGTTCACACGGACCTGAAACATACTCTCTCACTCTCTTGGTCTCTGTCTCTCTCATCATAATGTTATGATTGCAACTGTCTTCACCATGTTTTGGTTGTTTCAGCAGGAGACTAAAAAAACTTTAAATCCAGAAAAAAGGTCCAAATTTAACAATATTTTTTTAAAAATCTTACATTTATCATGCCAGAAGGCATATAAAGAAAGTAAGAAGCACACAGTTATCAATCTATAAAAATAAACTTTCACTGACAATGTGTATAAACAAACATTAACTTTATCCAGGATGAGGAGACACCGATGGAGAGGAAAGGAAATGAGGTCAGATTTAATTCTTCTCAGTCATTACACCACATCACAGCAAACAGAGCCACTATGACAGAACAAACACGCCCACATAGTGTAATGTATGTGTTTACATCAGAATGTCTGTAGATTAACATTTGATTCTACATGTCGTCTCTAGATGGTCGATACATTTGTGGTTAACATTTGTAAAATAATTTAGATTGAATGGTGAGTCTTATTATTTTGATTCCTGTATGTAGGCACACTTGTGTGGATAGCAATGAATACAGGTAAAGTTAACATCACAACACTGAATTCTCTGATTTGTTTCATAGAAATACAACAATTACAATTTGGATTTGGCACTTTTAGCCAAAGCGACATACATATGAGAACTTCAACAACACAGGCTGGGAGCTATTCACTAGAAACAACGTCAGTAAGCGATATAGAGCTCTGGTTCTGGTCCTGATCCTAAGGGACCTAGGTGCTTCAAGGCAATGCTACAAGGCAGTGCAAGGAGTTTTTGGGTGTTTTTATACAATATAAATACAATTCATCATGTGAGAAAGTGTTCCCTAAAGAGCTGGGTCTTTAGCCTTTCTCAATGATAGATAGGGACTCTGTGGCGCAAATGGAATTTGGTAAATCCTTCCATCGCCGAGGAAGCACAGAGAAGAGTCTAACTCATGATTTAGGGCCTCCTGGTGCTAGCAGCACCAGGGGTCACTTCATGGCAGAGCAAAGTTGGCGGGATGGAGCAAAGACCTGAGTGAAGTAATTTGGGTAGATGGGCGCAGTTTTGGTTGCTGCTTTGTAGGCTGCACTGGGAGCCAATGAAGCGATACGAAAAGCCAAGTGGCGTGCCATTTTGGGCTGTTTGAAGACCGGACGCGCCGCAGCATTCTGGATCATTTGCAAAAGCGTGAGTGTACATGCCGGGAGCCCTGCTAGAAAGGAATTGCAGCAGTGTTGTGGTGCATGCCCAGACAGGTATGGTTTTCCTACTGTTGTACATGGCAAAACAGCACGACCGTGTCACAGATGCCACATGTTCCCTAAGGGTCAGTTGGTTATCAATGACGACAACCAAGTTTCTAGCAGATCTTGTGGGAGTTAGCTGTACAGAATCCAGATGGATACTGATCTGTTGTTGTGCAGAGGGACTGGCTGGGAAGACAAGGAGCTCAGTCTTTACCAGGTTAAGCTGACGGTGGTGTTCCTTCATCCATGTGGAGATATCGGCGAGGCATGCCAATATTCGTGCACAGACTGTGGGGTCGTCTGGTTGGAAGGATAGGAGAAGCTGAGTATCGTCAGCATTAAAGCGGTATGACAGGCCATCTGAGCGGATGAATGCACCAAGAGAGGTGGTGTATATTGTAAAGAGGAGGGGACCAAGCACTGACCCTTGAGGTACCCCAGTGGACAATTAATGGGATTTAGACACTTCTCCTCTCCACGACACTCTGAAGGATCTCCCAGAGAGGTAGGACATAAACCAGTGTAGGGCAGATCCTGAGAGGCCAAGCTGAGCGAGTGTGGAGAGGAGGATTTGGTGTTTAACTGTGTCAAGGCAACAGATCGGTCCAGTAATGTTAGAATGGAGGACTAACCGGCAGCTCTAGCTGATTGCGGTGTTTCCACTACAGACAGGAGTGTAGTCTCAATAGAGTGTGTGCTTGTGAAGCCTGATTGGTTAGGGTCGACATTGATAAATGAGGGGAGTGAGACTCCGTTAGCTGGTGGTAGCATGCCAAGTTAGTCAGGGTCAGTGAACTAATTACTGGAAGAAAACCTTATCAGTTAAGTATGATGCACAGAGGTCTACAGTGAGCAAAGTTGAGGGTGGTGGAGGTTTGAAGAAAGAGTTAAAAGAAGAAAATAATTTCCGAGCATTCTTGGTGTTGCTGATTTTCTCCTGAAAGTAAGCGATCTTGGCCCTTTTTAGCTGAGAGGAGAATGCGGATAGGAGATTCTGATTGTTACTGAGACCTCTGGATTTATGCCATTTTCTGTCTGATGCTCTGAGCCCTGCCCGTTGCTCTCTGATGTTGTCTTTGAGCGACGGGCTAAGGGAAGTGTTCAAGCAAACTGGATGTCAGTGGGCAGAGATTGTCTAGAGAGGCCTTTAGGGAGAAGCAGAGCACATCTGTGGTATCATTGACATGGAGTGAGGAGAATTCATTATGAGGCAGCATGGTAGCTGAAACATCAATGAAGAGCTGAGCCGCTGTGAGGGAATGCATAGAAATGCAGTCCATGTGAGAGACCGGAGGTTTTGTCTGAAGGAGGCCATTTGTGGTGGAACGGGAGGAAGTTCCGGTAGGTCAACCGTGAACTGAATGAAGAAGTGGTCTGACAGATGCAAGGTAGTGACAGTCAGATTAGCCGTAGAGCAGTTTTGATTCAGGATTAAATCAAGTGTGTAGCCCGCCTTTTGTGTGCAAGCGGTGAAGACCTGTTTGAGGTCAAATGAGGAAAGCAGTGAAAGGAAGTGAGCTGCTTGGGTTTCGTTTGATTTGCGGTTTTATTTGCAGCAGACTGACAATTCAGTGGCAGAGGTTCTCAGGATTACATTTTCTGTTATTGTTTGTACGTGTTTGCGGTTGCCTTGGATGACAAGGATATAGGGATATAGCACATGTTGAATGAGAAACCAGACCAGAGTAAATGAGAGAGGCTTATCTGTGTCCTTGCTCGGTGGACTCACTCAGGTAGACTTCCACTCAGGCTGGCTTTAGTGAGCAGGGAATAAATCAAAGCTCACAACAAAGTCAAGCATGTCAGCAGGCCATTTCTCTTAACTCTTTCTACACAGCACTGTTTTAATAACACTCAGACTTATGGAACATAATGTAGGTATG
This sequence comes from Brotula barbata, assembly GCA_900303265.1. Classification (NCBI taxonomy): domain Eukaryota; kingdom Metazoa; phylum Chordata; class Actinopteri; order Ophidiiformes; family Ophidiidae; genus Brotula; species Brotula barbata. The sequence continues at coordinate 16,398 of OMNV01007143.1, forward strand.
TACATCTGTGATGGCTCATGTAAAGTTCTTCTCACCATAACAACTCTCAATTTATGCTCAATGCTGCAAGCCAACTGGAAAGTTGTTGATTAGAGTTTTAGTACTGATTTATGGTGAGGAGATCTGGCTGAGTTGTGAAGCACTGGACTAGAGTCCATTCTGACAGTAGCAAAGAGAGGGACTCTGGACATGGTGATGTCCATCCTGGACAATGTCCACCACCCCCTGCATACCATCTTCGACAGGCAGAAGAGTTTGTTCAGTGACAGGTTGCTGCCCCTGTCCTGCTCAACGGTACTTGATTGATCCCCGTAGGAAAATGAATTCTCCGCATTTTCACCCATGCTCAAATGAGGAGCAGTGGGTAGCTAACACATGCACAAAGACAGACGCACCAGCTCCAGAACTTCCACCTTGCCTTGGTCAGGGGCAATGGTAGAGTGATTAGCCTAACGTACATGTTAGGGTGAAACCGCAGCACCCGGAGGAAACCCACACAGAAATGGAGAGAACATGCAAACTCCAAACAGAAAGGTGCGGAGGTCGATCACAAGATTCTAACCCGTGACCTTCTTGCTGTGAGGCAACAGTGCTAACCACCAGGTCTGTATATAGAATACCGTACAAAAGTCTTAGGCCACCATTAGAGTTTTAGCAATGCTATCTATCTATCTATCTATAGATAAATCTACGTCTGTGTATATATATAATATTATATTTTTATATTGGTTGGTTATATTTTACATTTTATATTAGATATGTATTAGATGTGTTACGTTATATTGTATATATTGTATGCATCATTATTTGTTGTTTTTGTTATTGTTAGTGATTTGTTGTTATCAGATACTGGATGACTTGAATTTCCTTCAGGATTAATGAAGTATCTACCTACCTATTTATCTGTCTCATACCTCTTAGCATTGTTTGGTGAACATTCAGGGTCCTGGGAGATGCTTGTAAATTGTGGTTTACTAGCCATTGTTATTGGTGAATTTCATATTATATTTCTGGCTGACTATGTGGAAATACAACGGATAATTGTTTGTGTGGTGAACAGACTTTGTGGGTGTACGGTGAAAGAGAAAGTTCCGTAAATTTGTGATCTTCTGTCTTCGTCCATTGATTCACAATGTAAACAGACTAGAACGTGACTCTGTTCCTCCCTGTACATCCTCCGACCATATCTAAGTTTAATTAAAGAGCATGTGCCTATATTCGTATTTATATACGTATACAATGACAATTAAACATTTTCCATACGGAACAGAACTGTTGTACAAACTAAAGCTAACAGCTTTGCGCTACGCTAAGGGAACTAATGGCTAACCGCTAACGTTTTCAAATCCAAGATGATTATGACGAACCCATCTGACGGCGGATTATACAAACGCAGCGGCGGCCCATTACATTCTTTTTTTTTTTGTCTGCTTCCAAGCTATCAGAGTGCGCGGCTTGTTTTAGAGCTGTATACCGTCAACAAATCAGTCTCAGCATGTAGCATTAGCATTAGCTCCGTGTGGAAAAACGAGCCTAGCTGACTTAAAAAGGAGGACTTGTTGGAAAATACGGTGTTTACGCCAACACAGAGTTGTTGGCTGTACGAGCACAAAGGCTCCGGGGCCTACCGGCGAGCGTAGCCTCTTACCGTCGCAGTGTCTTTAGCGGAGAAATCCAGGAATTCAGCACAGAAAGCAGACACTGCGTCCCTGTCAGACTGGGCCGCCGCCATTTTTCCTTCTTCAGTGCTGCGCATGCGTTAATTCTCTGCGTCTGCATGAGAATGATGTGACGTCAGATGCTGAGCTTTTGGCTCGTGCGTCAGTCTGCTATGCTGTTAGTATATGGTTGCCATTTGAGCAAGTGACGTCTTAAAAATTATGGTAGGCCATTTGAGCTAGTATGTCCTACAAACTACCTGTCCTACAAACTACCTGTCCTACAAACTACCTGTCTACACATAGTTAGTATTTGGAAGGTCAATTTAGCACAAATAGCCTTCCATATTTGTATTGCGTTATTCTACGCCATTCACACATAACTATCACGTGTGTTTGCGTGAGAAGGGGATAACGCAGTCGGAAACCGTTTGAGGCTGAAACGCCTTTGAACGTGAGACAAAGCTGATGATGAGGAAGAATGATACTTTATTAATTCCCATAGGGAAATTAATTCTCTGCAACCCATCCTCAGTGAGGAGCAGTGGAAAGCACAGACATGCACATGTAAACACACACACAACAGTGCCTGGGGACCAACTCTAGATCTTCCACCTTGCATTGGTCAAGGGTAATGGCAGGAGAGATTAGCCTAGCAGGTGTTTTTTGTGGGTGGGGGAAACTGGACCAACCAGAGGGAACCCATGCAGACACGGGGGAGAACATGGAAACTCCACACAGAAAGGTGTGGAGGTCCACCCTGAGATTCAAACCCATGACCTTCTTGCTTAGAGGCAACAGTGTTTGCAGAGTAATTAATTCTCTGCTTTTAACCCATCCGACGAGGAGCAGCTCACAACCCACAACACAGTCTTCTGCAATCTTCTTTGCAGTGTCTGCTGGGCCTGTAAGAAGCACTGGGAGAGAGAAAGACTGAACAAGTTGGTTAAAGGGGCTAAGACTAGAGGGTGTCCTGGACTGCCTCTGGACTTCATAGACGATGTGATTAAATGGACTGCATTTCTATAGTGCTTTTTTCCAAAGCACCATACAATGTTTGCCTCACATTCACCAATTCATGCACACATTCACACACCGACAGCCAAGGGTAACCGAGTGAGGCTTGTCGGGAGTAATTGGGAATTAAGGTCTTGCACGTAGACCTTTCCCGCCTAGGTGAGAAGAGGATGTTAAAGAAGGTGATATCAATCATGAACAACACCTGCCGCCCACTGAATCAGATGAACTAAGCAGCTCGTTCTGCAGCAGACTGCTGTATCCACTAAGTAAGAGGGGGGAGGAGCTACCACAGGTCCTTCTAACAGCCTGTAATATGGATGTATGTAATATGTGAATTGTACTGTATGGTATTTGTGTATAGTATGGTATGAATGTCATGTATGGTTTGTATAGTATGGTCAGTGTTTTTGTAGATTTTTTTTGTTCAATTCATTTATTCTGTATCTGTGCTCTCGCATTTTCATTTGCTTTCTATTTTTGTCTCTTTTTTGTTTCTATGCTTCTAGCTCACCTGAGGAGCTGTGACAAGACAAAATGTGAGGGATCATTTAAGTTCATTTTATCTCCTCTCTCTCTCACAAACACACACACAGCAGTGTGGTGACATCTCGTGGCTAAATCTTGTAATTGTGTCCGTATGACGTTACAAACTGAAGACCCGATGAATCTTCAGATCTTCCACAACACTTAACTCAATGGTGCAATTCTTTAGATTTACTGTAAAATGCGGCAAGAAGCAACAGCAAACTGAGGCTGGTTCATGAACAGAAGCTGAAAATGAGTTGAAACGCACTGGTCTTGTGCATTTTGAGCTACAAGCCACTCTATGCTCATTGTGCTGTCCTCCATGTGGCCCTCTGAAATATCCAGCATAGTCAGAAGAATAACGGAATGATTCAAAGGATGTTGTATGCAATGTTGATGCTACACTGGTAAAAGTGAAGAATTGGTAAATTTGTCTTCCACTCAGACAGGCCACAAGTTTTGGCTTTGAGGGACATTTACAATGCTGCCCTCTGCATTCAATGCATCTCTGATACACGTGACATAACAAGGCTTCAGTTGTGGTAAAGCAATTGATCGGTAGACTGCCCTGGAACAGCATAACTGAGGCATAACACCTTTGGTATTGCAATGAGTTGTGATGGGACTCCCTAACAAGAACCTAAGAACCTTAGCCAAGTTCTTGCTTTATTAAACCTTTCATCATCACACCTTCATCATTCTTTTCATAACCTCACAGATGCCACATTCCTAAATCGTCCTCTGTGTTTTTTTTCAGGAAAAGGCACATAAATCACAAGTCTATTCAAAATGAATTTTATATTATCCAATCAATCATAAATAACCAATCAATAATTGCAGAACTGAAATACTTTCCTGACATGAATATAAGCCATCAAAGACTTCCTGCTTGTTCCACTTAAACCCTGTGTAAAGTATGAAAAAAAAAAATATGACAATCTTTCACTCATCAAATCAAATCAGAAAATTGTCTATTGAGAGTCACAGAAATCAATCAATGATCCCAATAAATGGATGAGATTCAGAAGCTGTCACTGATCAATAAATAAGTAATTGTGTTAATGCAAGTGTGCTGATTTGAACTCAACTTAGAAATATAAAAAAGACATTGTCCAGCAGCATGACACGATCAAAAAGGTCATGATCACATGACTGATGAACAAATGTTCTACTAGCTTTGCCATCATCACATAGGAACGAAAACCCTCCCACAAAGAGCGTGTGTGTGTCTACGTGGTAGGTGTGAATGTAAATATAGATGTGTGTAAACAAGGTGATGATTAAATACATACTTGATTTCCAATCAATTAGCTCTGCTACTTAAAATATACATCACATCACATTAAATTGTTTACATTACCTTGAAAATGTCAATTTATGACTTTAATCACAGTATAATTAAATGTACCAATGTTTTCTGTTTTTTATAGATGATATGTTCTACTTTTCTACTTTTCCTGGCGGAAGTTACACAGGAGGCTCTTGGCTCCACTCTGCCAGGAGGACAGTGTCTCCATCGCTGTTTTTCCATCCTGTAACAAAACAAGAATGACAGAATAAAATAGAACAATGAAAGTGTGTGTGTGTGTGTGTGTGTGTGTGTGTGAATGAATGATGAATGAATAGCAAATATTCGTACACAGTTCCTGGTGTTCAGACTCGCTCCGTACATCATCAGAAGCTTGATCATCTTGAATCTGTTGATTCTCACAGCGTCGTGCATTGGTGTGTCTCCATCCTCCAATCATAGACAAACAACAACAGACACAAATTTTATATGTCAACCAATCTTCAAACTGTCAGGCTGATGATCTCATCATATCTGATTTCTCACTCTGTCTTTGGCATTGACATCAGCTCCACAGTGAATCAGAAACTCTGCACACTCGCAGTGACCTGTTCTCACTGCAACATGGAGAGGAGTGCTGTTCAACTAAGATGAGAAGAAATAAGGAGACAAGGATGAGAGAGGAGGGGAGAGGAGAGGAGAGAATAAGTGGATGGACAGGTGGGTGAACAAAGGAATTAATGAATGAATGAATGAACCTTGTCTCTGGAGGTGAACTTGGCTCCCTGGTCGAGCAGGAGCTGCAGAGCTAACAGGCTTCCTCCTCTACAAGCCCAGTGAACAGCTGAGGAGTCCAGCTTTATATGAAAAGTTAATCAAAAAAATACATAATTTCTTTTTGTAAAACATAAAACCATCATGGAATTGTTTCTATGATGATCCTTAATGTATTGACAGCATTTTGTTTACTGAAGCATTTTCTGTATAAAAGCAAGAATGTCAAACAATACAATAAATTATCCTGATAAGTAATACATGATTCCATGGCACAAACACAAACAATAACATAAACAATAAAAGCACACTGGACAGACAAATTCTTCCAGCATGTTTTCTCTCATTGGTGGTCATAAGTGAAGATCAACAGCCGGTCTCTGCCTGTCTTACACAAACTCATTTGAAGGATAAACTACAATGTTTTATCCTCGCACAGACAAGGCATCCTTCACTCACCATTTCAAAAATCATACATCTACAAAATCATCTGAACAACTCCACTGACAGAAATATAGTTCCAGATTTCACAGTGTAACATGATAGTAAATGTACTTTAGTAATGACATTTCAATGAAATACTGTTAGAAAATGACCAAAGAGCAACAAGGATTTGGAGGTCATGCTTTGTCTTTCAATAAACAATGTATGTCCTCAGCCAAAATCAAAATACACAGATTAGCACAACCAATTCCATGTCAGACCTTTTGGTGAGAGAGCCTGAATATCTGGCACTTAATCATCATTTATGAGCAGGAGGAGGAGCTGCTTTGTGAAAAGTATCTTTTTGGCATATGTAAATCACAAGCATCTATAAGCGTATTGGACGTATGTAATGGTGCAGTGCAAGTGTTACTTTGTCTCGTTTTTCCATGTTGGCTCCAGCATCCAGCAGTTTCCTCATGATGTCTAAGTTTCCTCTCAATGAAGCTTTGTGCAGCGCAGATCTACCAAACTGAAATACACACACAGGCAAACACACACACCGTTTTATTTATACTCATGCCTAAAAACAACAGCCTTTGTGAGTGTGTGTGTATGTGTGTGTGTGTGTGTGTGTGTGTGCGAGAGAGAGAGAAAGAAAGCGAGGGAGAGAGAGAGAGAGACATTTACGTTGTCCACTGCATCAGCTTGTCCTCCGTCTCCCAGGTATTTTTCCACCACAGGAAGTTTATTCTCCAGAGCTGCTGTGAGGAAAGTTTTTTCATCCACCACTACAGGCTGCAACACACACACACACAGGCACAGATCGAGAATACTTAGACAAAATATACCGTACAAGCTACATGTAAGGTGTGTGTGTGTGTGTGGCTTACAATGTCCTCAGGTTGTGGCTGTTGTCTCTTTTGGACAGGAGTCTTCCTCTCCCTCCTCCTCTTCCTCAGCTGCAGGATATTGAACAGATCATCCACTGTCTCCAGCTTTAAATGACCACTCCTGTCCATCTGAGAAGAGAGAAGGCAGAATCAAAAACATACCATTGACACCCAATCAAAGACTTTCTATACTAATCTAGTGCTGTAATACAATGTTACTATAATGCAATGTTACTGTAGTAATTTGTCACAGCAAGAAGGTCGAGAGTTCGAATCCCAGTGTCAATCTCCATTCCTTTCTGTGTAGAGTTTGCATGTTCTCCCTGTGTCTGTGTGGGTTTCCTCCGGGTGCTCCAGTTTCCCCCACCCATAAAAACATGTACGTCAGGCTAATCACTCCTGCCATAGTCCCTGACCAAGGCAAGGTAGAAGATCTGGAGTTGGTCCCCAGGTGTGTGTTTGTATGTGCATGTGTTGGCTGCCAACTGCTGCTCATTGAGGATGTGTAAAAGTGCAGAAAGTTAATTTCCCTAAGGGAATCAATGAAGTACCCTTCTTCTTGTTACGGTAATGTTTTACTACTGTGTTACGGTAATTCAGTGGTAATGGTGTAAGGTTGTTAGTACGGTATTGGTGCGTTCTTACGTTGAGCGCTGCCACGCTGACCTCTTCTTGTTCACTCCCACTGTCACTCTCCTCCGCATAAGCTCTGCCCACCAGCTTCCTCTTGGACACACAGTCAGCATGCTTCTCCTGATTGACAGCTGCTTCATACACACCCCCTGGGAAATGTTCTGCCTCTTGACCTCTGCTCTCAGACCTTTTTCCGGTAACCTAAAGAAGGACACATACACACACACTGTCGATCTTTGATGATTTTTGATGGCAGATGACAGTTGTGTCATGTTGATGTCCTGATGTGGACCCCTCTTTGAATTTGTCACAGCTTCCTGTCACAGATTACTTACGTAGAATCGCTTTCCCACCACATAAACATGAAAAGATTCATCATCATCATCATCATGAAGTCTCTTACCAATTCTTCCACGCTGTGCAGCCCCATCTCTCTCAGAAAAAGGACGTCTAGGAAAGTGTGTCTCTCTAGCTCCGTCTGTGTGTCTGTGTCCCTCTCCGTCTGTCCATGGACACTCTGTCTCTTTCAGTCTGTCTTTGTGTCTTTAATAGTGGTCAGGCAGCTCTATAAAAGTCAGTGTCCTGTCAGTCCGATCAGGTTTCTATCCCCATGAGCTCATCCCCCATGCCCCTCCTCCCTCCTCTCTGTATCCCCCATTGGACAGAGGGCTGAGATGTCTCATTTCATTTAAATCTGAGTGTTGTAGATAACAAGATCTGGAGCACTTGCTTGATCGATGTATGGATTCATTGATCAGAAGAAGAGAACCACCTTGTTTGATGACCATGTGGAGGGCTAGGGGGTTAAAACCCTTTGCTCTCCTGTAGAGGGCGTGGCCATGTCTGTTCTGCTTTTGACACCAAATGTCCATCTCCTGTCGCAGTTTGTATGTTGATATATAACATTAACTGTATATAAATACAGTTGGAATTTGATTAGTTTCTGCTGAGTGTACATCTTAGCTGAGATAAGGGCATACACATGATGATGTCATCACTGACAAAGCAGCAGTGACACAGTGAGGTCAGTGGTCTGAAATACTTGACATTGATTGACAGCTGGTGAGTAAAGTCGCGCGTGTGTGCGTATATGTCACTCCAACCTCCACCACTTTGAAGCCAGTCAAATCTCTCCACAGGGTCATACCCTCACCAAGACATAGTCTCCCCCTTAGATGGATTATGGGTAATGTAAACAGTAAACACACAGTCCAACTCAGGCCAGCGGGTGGTGGGTCAGTAAAACTGGAACACAGTCAGATCTAACAACAATCAGTTTACGGCGGCATCCTGGACCTAAAGAAGCTTTCGGAAGTAAAACAGGGCAATGCTGAAAATCATGAAACCAAATCTGCGTGCTGGGCCTTTTGTATGAAACCATCTGCATTTTTAATAAGAAGCTGCGATGAACACCAAACCATCTTTAAAATTGACCTGATCTGAAATTTGGCATGCTGGCTGTCTAATCTGGGCTGAGTGATACAGCAGAGGATTATGGTATTAAAAATAGCTCCTGCAGCTGTGTAATTTTAGCATGTATTTCCTGCTCTGTCCTGTGGGGCGGCACTGTGCTAACAATAACAGAATCCTTCAGTCAGAGAGTCATAACTCACACTGCTGTTCCATTCCCGTCAAGAAAGATAGAAAGATACTTTGTTAATCCCGAAGGAAATTAAAGAAATACCTGCCTGATAGAGCTGTAAGCCTGACAAGACCTTATTAGATACAATACAGGTGTTGACTGATAAGTTCTGAGCTTGACATATCACGCTTGCACTCTTATGCATGATCGTGTATAAATGATAAACTTTTCATTCTTTGTTCTATGTTTCAAAATTTTAAACCAGAAACTTTTTCAATTTAGTCACGGGGGGGGGGGGCCTGGTTGGGCACCAGGGTGTAACCTTGTTGTCGGGTGTCTGTCGACACTCCCCCTGTATCTTCTTCCCTCCATTCTTTGCTTTACCTGCTCTCTCCTACTTTAGGCCGCCCCCAGACCCGTAGGTGGTTGCTGGTCTGTTGCAGGTCGTGTACCCTCAGGAAAAGACCCCACACCTACAGGAGGAGTTTGTTCATTTGGGACTGAGGAGCAATTTTCACTTAAGGGTGGGTTTGATGGGGAGTAGGCCCTTGACACCAGGCTGTCCGAACCCACCGGGAACAATAAGATAAGGACAAATTCTAAGTAAATAAGGAATATAGGGAAATGGATAAGAATAATCCGTCTGTCTGCCTGCATAGCTATCTATCTCTTGCACACTCATACATCCACCCATGAAGATAAATATATACATATAAATATACTCACATGCTATAATAAGAAGAAAAAGAACAAGAACAAGAACAATAATATAATCATCTTCATCATCTGTATATAAAAATAAGAATAATAAGATTATTTTATAGCTTTTTTTTTTGTCAAAATGATGTTAATGAACATCATGAAGGTAAAGGAAGTGAAGGAGGAGTGATGAATAAAAAAAATGAAATAAATATATTTTCAAATAAAAAAGTAAATGGGGAGGAAGTGGAGAAAGCAAAGGGAGGTTGAGGCCTATGCATGTGAAAATGAACGTCCAGTCACCAATTTGTGGGGAATGTGTGTGTGTGTGTGTGTGTGTGTGTGTGTGTGATATGTCACATATTATCTCTAAGATCCACATGGGGCAGAATTTTTTGTGGGGTTCAGCTCAGTTGGGAGTTGTTGTTGGTCTATGGATTGTTGAGTTATGTGGATGCTGTCGTTGATCCTGGATGTGTCTGGTCTTCTCCATCTGTTGTTGGTGTTGTTTTTCGTAGTGCATAAGTAAGTGTCTTGCAGTGTCTTCATGGTGGAAGTAAGAAGTTGTGTGTAGTGTTATTCTGTCCAGTTAAAACTCTTTGCTCTGGGACTACATTCAGGTTGAGAATGAAAGCTTGCATTGAGCCTCTTAAATTACCAGGCCAGGTTCATAAGGGAAACGATTGTAATGTGTGAAGATCAACTGCATAAACACTGGGCTCAGACTGAAGACGACCGCGACACAACGACCCTATCCATAGGCCCAACAACAACAACAACAATTTGTGCTCTCTGACTCCTCTGCTTTGCTTGAACGCAGCCAGTGTGATTTCACTCTGGCCAGACAGACGGGCAGAGACACAGAGGCAGGCAGATATATAGAGGAGAGACAGACAGACAGACAGGTTCAGAGAGACAGGCAGGCTGAAAGGTAGATTGATAGGCAGATAGAGAGACAGAGAGAGAGAGAGAAAGAGAGAGAGGTTGTTTTGGTGTTACACTATGGGAATCAGGTCAATTATGGTATTTTAGTGTAACACACACACACACACACAAGGAAATCACTTAGGAGAATCATTGCTGAAGGTCACTGCATAGCTGAAGTAAGTATGTGTGTGGCACGTGTACATGTGATCTTCCTCATAAAAATGGGGGCAAAGGTCAAGTGCAACAAACCAGCACCTGCTGCAAATGTGTTTCACACGCACAGTCAGAGTTATTTCAGTCTGCCATGTGATGTATAGAGTCTACACTTGATCTTGTTCCAAACCTCTTGAAACAAACCAGCTTTATGGTCCAGAACCTCCAAACTGAGCCTTAGGACCTCAAAAGTGAGCCAGAGAACATTTTATTTGAACCTTAGAAACTCCTCTTAGAACCTCCTATCTGAACCTTTGCATCCCTGTTCAGAGAAAAACTTCTGATCCTAACCCTAAAGACTCATGTTAGGCAGGCTCAACTCGGAGGTTCTGTGGCTCAGTGCGAAAGTTTGAGAGCTTAATTGATTATTTCCAAAGCTCAGCTAAGAAGTTGTAAAACTCGGTTTATCCAAACATTTCCTAACCCTCTTGATCCTGGTCAGGATTGCAGTGGCAACAGCAGTGAAGGCCAAGCTGAACTCTCTCTCCCTTGGATTTACCAGTCCCACATGCACTGTCAGCAGGGGCGAGCACAGGGAGAGACTCATCGGACAGGATTATTTGGTTCAGTCAAGAGGTTCTAAGGCTCAGTTCAGAGGTTCTAAGGCTCAGTTCAGAGGTTCTAAGGCTCAGTTAAAAGCGGTTCTAAGGCTCAGTTCAGAGGTTCTAAGGATCAAGTTTTGGCCTCATTGTGTAATATAGTGGTGACATCAAAATCTCATCTCTTTTTCTCCCGTTTTCTCCCAGATTTAGAGCAGGAGGGATTCATCAACACTGCCGGATACGAACAAACTGGTTATCATAAACGTATTTCACAAATCAAACATCATTTTGTTTTGTGTAGGCTTCCTTGTACGCTAAAGGGTAAAAAGAAATTATGCACATATTGTTGGCAGCGGGCCTTTGTTTGCCATTCCTCATCAAGCTCAGCCCACCTGTGCTGAAGACAGCAGGTACATACAGACATACATACATACATATAAAGTGGTTTTCATTCAAAAATGTAGATTTTATTGTAAATAAATCAATGTGTGTGTGTGTCCGCCCGCAGGAATCGAGCCGTTCCGTGCGCCCCCGCCCTTCCCTATTTCGTTCACACACACGCGCGCGCAGAGGAGGAGCCGCTGCTGTCATGGTGGACGTGGTTTGTGCTTCCTGTCTTCTTCTTCATGCGGAGGTGAGCGGAGTTTTTCTATTTCGTTTTCTTTCTGCGAGATTCACGAGAGGACGAACATGGTACCCACCCTCCCCCGCTCTTCCGGTTTTCCCTCACGCAAACTGACAATTAGCCGTCATCTCACGGAGTGCGCGCCGGGTCTGTGTCGTTCAGACTCCGCAACTTTTACTGTCAATACGGTGTGCGCGCGTTTGCGTGGGTGTGTGAGCGCGCGTCGTCCATTGATGTTGTTTTGACACATATGACGTAGAGCGTGACGCGCCTTAACGATGGGATAAGCATATTGTGTGTGTGTGTGTGTGTGCGTGTGCGTGTGCGTGTGCGTGCGTGCGTGTGCGTGTGCGTGCGTGCGCGCGTGCGTGCGTGCGTCGAACGTGTGTGTGTTTGAAAGGATTTCTGAGCTGAGCTGCGCAGTCAAATTCTTCGAGCGGACAGGAGCCATGAGCTTCCGTATGTGTGCGTGACGCAGCATGATAACTGCTGTTTATACTTATGATCAATCATTCGCCCTAATGTGTGATCATTAATCAGTTGATTATTTTGTGAGCGTCTCATTCGCAGTTTGTAACGAATGCGCTGTTTGTTTGGTAAGTCACTCTATAAATTCCGTGGATTAACTTCTTATATCGGGGCTACGCGGTGGTTTGGTGGTTAGCACTGTGATGGGTTGGAGTTCCGGCCGACCATGGTTCGTTCTTTGTGTAGTTTGCGTGTTGTCCCTGTGTGCGCCTGGGTTTCCTTCCACTTATGAAAAACATGCATCTTAGCTGAATTGGATTAGCTAAATTGGCCATAGGTGTGAATGGCAGTGTGATTGAGTTGTCAGCCCTGTGATAGACAGGTGACCTGTCCGTTCGGATAGGCTCCACCCCCGCTATGAGCCTGTCATGTATGATAAGAAGCATAGATAATGGAGCCACGGTGTTTACTTAGCAACAATATGTTAACATGACTAGTGAAGCATCACACCCAGCAGTTTTCCAAAAACATCATATCGCAATTATTCTGAAGAATGTTGGTAACAAATTGTGGTAACTACCAGAAGCAGACATAGTTGATGCAGTCAGGTGTACAGAGATAGAATTTTACTGAGGAGATGAGATTGAAAAATACAAACAAATTCATAGATGCTAGCTGACAACTGTGCCAACCGCAATACATACAGTTTAGATCAGGTTTGGATTGGGATCTGGATCAAGGTCTGGTTTGGAATCATCATCTTGGTTGTCATTTATTTGTTTAATAGTTTCCTCCTTGGAAGGATTAGGACTCATTTTACTGATGATGATGTTTTCTCTTTGTCTTCAGTGACGTCATCTGTGTTGTCTGTTCTATAAAAGGTCAAAGGTCATTAGAAGTATGAAGGAAGGTAAAACGGTGTCATCATGGTGATGATGATGAAGACAGTGTCATGAGATCACCATTATGATCTGTAGTATGGGACAGGAAATGCAGCGTCTCATCTCTCTGCCGTGACTGGTTACCATGGAGACACACTGACAGTGTGGTCACAAAACATGGCCACAACAGGAAGGAAGCAGCTGGTCAGAGACTTTAACCCTTTCATCACCTGCGACCTGTGCCGAGGTTACCTGATCAAACCCACAACGGTCACCGAGTGTCTACACACCTGTGAGTGCACACATACACACCCGCGCACAGACACACAGAGGTTAGTCAGTTGTGTCTTCACTGATCATTATCTCATGTCCATAGATGTGTTGGAGGGCTGGACAGTTGTTGCTTCAGGATCAGGCTCTCAGCCAGCAATTTGAACAGGTGTAGATGAGGTGGGCTCATAGGGGATCTGGATCTACCCAAGATCACATGTGACATACACAGAATCATTGGAGTTGTGGAGGGGTCCACAAGACCTCCACAGACATCCACTGCTCCAGTGTTTTGTTTAAGGGTTCAAATACTCCCAAGAAGTTTGGCTACCTGATTACATGTTCCTGCTCCTGGCCCACGACCAGATAACAAAGGAGGGCACCTTAAGACCTTCATACAGAACAGGCTGAACATCTGAACCTAACCCTAGCCCTGGTCCCTGCTTTTGTACTGTCAACGGGGTTCTTGGGAGCCCAGGGTCCTGTCTATGATAAAATACTTAATAGAGCATTTTGAGACCAAGAGATGATCCGAGATAACACTCCGCCTCTTTCTCCCCCCAACCCCACCTGCAGTCTGTAAGCGCTGTATTGTGCAGCACTTTGAGGACAGTAACGACTGTCCTAAATGTGGCCTTCAGGTTCATGAGACAAACCCTCTGGAGATGCTCAGGTAACCTCATTTCCTGTTGCTGCGTTCCACTCACAGTCAAAGTGAAAATTTTAACTTCCTAATTCTGAACGCTCCATGACTCGCAATGCTCAACGTAAATAAAAATCAGGGTTGAACACGAGAAGCTGGCCACGGTGGGGCGAGGGCGTAAATACCTCACGCTTCATTCAAATACATCCATTATTTTACAATCAGCTTAGCCTGGTCCACAAACATGGTGTGTGGCTCCGTAGGCGCTGCCATGGCTACTGTCCGACGCTTTCCCATAGAAGGTTGTACGACTTGTCTGGAACGCAGCTTGAAATATTCTTCTTTTTTTTTTTTTATTCTTCTTTCATCACTTTGTTGCTTTTTTGCCTCTTCCTCAGGCTGGATAACACTTTGGAGGAGATCATCTTTAAGTTGGTTCCAGGACTCAGAGAAAGTGAGTTGAATTAAAACATGAATCGTATTAAGTCTGTGGGAGGGGATTTGACATTCTAGGCCTGACCCATGAGGAAGTGACGTGTTCACGCAGTTTCCTGTTTGTCTGTGTGCGTCAGAGGAGGAGCAACAGGAAGTGGAGTTCTGGAGGAAGAACCCACCCAAAGAACATGGAACACAGGGTGAGACGTCATGTTTGACTGCACACAGAACATGGTTTAAGGAAGATCAACCCACAAAAACTAGTGCATTAGGACAATTACTCCATTGCCCTTGAGCAAGGCACGGTGATGGCGATCTCCTCATGAATGTTAGGAAGTTTGGTTAAATGCAGGAGATGAATTTCATTGTGTGTGACAATACAGCGACAAATAAAACCTCTCTCTTAAGCTCTACCCAAATGGGAGAACGTTTGGAACGAAGTAACGTGGAATCATTTCAGCTAGAACGAAAGGAAATCTGGCTCCAAAATTTTTACTATAGCTGATCACGACTCTGTGTCTGTGTGCATGCGTGTGTTTGTGCACTGCCGTAGAAATCCTGAGGGCTCAGCGTCTCGGCCTGCCTGATGCTGGGGGAGGAGGAGGTTGTCGTTACGATGACGGTGACGGTGGAGATGAAGACTTCCACAGGAGCGACCCTCAGATCGCCGTCTGTCTTGACTGTCTGCAAAACACAAGACGAATCGGAGAGTCTGCCGCCACCGTTACGGTTTGTGATGAGTCCAAAACAAAGTGTGTTTGTGTGCATGTGTATTAGCACAGTCAGTGTGTGATGTCAGGTTTCTCTCACGTAATCAGGATCTGATGAAGAGGTTTATCCGCTGCTCCAGTCGCGTAACTGTTGGAACCATAAAGAAGTTTCTCAGTGTTAAGCTCAAACTGCCCAGTTCATACGAGGTGAAACACACACACACATACACACACACACACACACACACTCAAACAAAGTGATGTCACCTCCTGTGGTTTTATTGTGAAAATCATTGTTTGTGTTTAGCTAGATGTTTTGTGTAATGGAGAGATCATGGGTCGAGATCACACGTTGGAGTTCATCTACATGACGCGATGGAGGCTGCACGGAGACAGTGTAAGGACATGCCCAACCCCTGTTTGTCAGATCAGTCAATCTGATGGATTTGTGGCTCGTGAGGACTTATCAACAGTCACTCTGTGCTGCGATGCTGCTGGTGTTTCTATTGAGCTGTTGAAATGAACATGAAGCCTTTTCACAGATGTCACATGATCAGAGTTGAGGTTCTATGTTAAATTACAAACAGTGTGATGAATCAGGGTCTTCAGGAGTCTTTGTTCTGGTTTTCCATTCATTCATGTCCTCAGATTTTTTTCTTAAAAGAGATGAACACCAAGAGTTTGAAGTTTGAATCCGACAGACATTGTAGAGATTTGACTGCGCTGGTGTCTGTGAAAAACTTTGACCCAAACTGTTTTCATGAATGAGCCTTATGTTGGCGTTTGAATCAATCTGTGAGATCACAGAGTGGAGAATGTGAAGTGAGACTGTTAAAAGAGTGTGAGGACCTGTCCATGTCCTCATCTTTGAATCCATGCCTGTCGTCTCAAAGCACAGCTGCCATTGTTTGGAATCTCCTGCAGCCTCAGTGGGATGTCAGATCCTTTACCTGTTGATTCTTTGTTTCCCTAAGCTGATGAAGTGGTGTCCACACTGTCTCCTTTTCCTGTTGTCACAGCTGCCTGCTGTCTGTCTTCGTCTTTTTCTCTTTCTCTTTTTCTTACGCTGCGTGTGTGTGTGTGTGTGTGTGTGTGTGTGTGTGTGTGTGTGTCAGAGAGAGAGACATTTATCGCTCTAATAGTGCAGTCAAATTTGTTGTAGCAACTGACAAGTTAGGGAGAGCTAAATAAGATGTCATCACTATCGATAGCTGGAGGCATGAGCCACACACACACACACGCTTACATACACCTTTATCCATTGTTAAGAGGGTTAAAGGTGGATCGGTGTGTGACAGGATGTCTAAACGTGTGTGTGTGTTTTGTGTTTTCAGACGTATCCCATGGTGCTGGAGTATCGACCACGAATTGACTTCGGCTGATCACAGGCTGAAAAAGATGCTCACACGCACACACTAACACACACACAGAGTTGAAGTATTTTTGTACAGATGTTTGTTTGGTTTGATGCTATGTAGAAAATCTATATATACAATATTTTCACTGAAATATGATGGTATGTTAACCTGTCTCATTAAACTTTGATTTTCTAATGTCGCCTTTGGTTTATTTGTTGTGGATTTTTTGATTTTTTTTTTTGTGCAATTGTTGAATTTTTGCTTTAAAGGATAAAACAGCCCCAGCTGTGCATGAAAACAGATACAACAAGTCAACAAGGTCCACAAAGCTGACCAGACCATGTGACCTGCTGAAGTATTTACAGGCATTTTGGTAAATGGACTGCATTTCTATAGTTCTTTTATCCAAAGCGCTTTACAACGTTTGCCTCTCATTCACACGCTGACAGCTGCAGTA
This sequence comes from Brotula barbata, assembly GCA_900303265.1. Classification (NCBI taxonomy): domain Eukaryota; kingdom Metazoa; phylum Chordata; class Actinopteri; order Ophidiiformes; family Ophidiidae; genus Brotula; species Brotula barbata. The sequence goes on from OMNV01007143.1 coordinate 33,422, forward strand.
ACCACACAAGGCCCTCTTGCTTGTCCGGAGCAGTTTGGGGTTAGGGTCTTGCTCAGGGACCTTTGACATGGAGGAGCCAGGGATCAAACCGTAACCCTTCGATCGCTCGGTGATCACTCTCCCACTTAAGCCACTTAATGATGTATTTCCATCATCATAATGGAAAAGAACACATGTTTTAACCACAACATTCAGAAGCTCAGGTAGCTTTAGAGGTCACGTGGTCTGGTCAGCACCAGCAAGTGTGGTATTAGAGGCAGTAACATCACGCCTCAGTCCCGAGGAGTAGGGGCCACTGCCATACAGAATGATATCATCACATCCCTGACAAATTCTTCACACATGATGTCATATTTCACATGAGAAGCTGACAGCTTCACACACACACACACACACACACACACACACACACACAGCATACCAAAGCAGTGAGTGCAGACAGCTGCAGGTCAGAGGCCACTGTGAGTGACAGGGTGTTCTACATATGACGCCACTGTAACACAGAGCGTTCATATTTGAAACATATGTTCCTGTATGTTATCATGATGATTTATTATTTTAGCGGATAAACTAAAGGACGAAGACGAACCAGCTCATCAAAGACAAATGCTAACTTTTCTTGAGCAAAGCTAAGACAAACTCTTGAATGAGAATATTTACGGTAACTTACATTTTGCAGATCTGCAATTCCTTAGTTTTCAACACAGATGATTTTAACAAGATGAGCTGCTGCCAGCTTTAAAGAGCTGAGGAAGATAGCAGCGCTCACAGTCCCTCTGACTGAGGAAGCCCGAGTCCGATATCGCTGCAGTCCACGCAGATCACCAACAAAGACGACAACTTTACATTTTATGGGATTATGACAGATCGGTCTAAGAGATTTGAAAAGATGACTGCTTTAATCCAACACAAAAATCGATGCCTCATCAACTTCTAGACAAATATTTCCATGTATGTCAGGTTTGAATGTGATTGAACACACACACGCAGTGTGTATAAATAACTGTAAACTGTAATTATGCTGCAACATGAAATGCTTACACACCCTGAGTGATTCATTGACACGTGGAGGCGTGTGAGAGAGACACACAGGTGTTTTTCGAGAATAGAAAGATGACAGATGCCGGTGACAGGCAGCACCATGACATAGAAACATGCTTGTTTGTGAGTGTCAGTGCGCGTGTGGAGTGTGTGTTTTATGGCAGCAGGTGTCTGACAGCATGTTGTCCATATGTGCAAAATGTCAATTGAATCCCCACGAATCTTTAAAATACAAATATCAAGAGGAATACAATCATAAAAATGAATTTAAACATCTACGGTCGCCTATCCAAGAAGGGTTGAACGTTCGGCGAAACGTCTTTAAGTATCTCCAATCTTCTCAAGATGACCGCGAATCCACACAGACATTTCCTTCCTCTGTTTTGATCAGCATGAATTATTGATATTGGTTTTGAACGATCAGTCTGGAAAAAGGGTAAGCATCGCCCTCTAGCGGTGGCAGGGAATGAACACAGGTAGTTAATGTGCGGATTTATTTGGTCAACATGCGGACAAATGATTTTACTAATTTTACGATAAAAATCTGCAGC
>OMNV01007143.1:40531-53189 GCA_900303265.1 Brotula barbata
GTGCTGCAAGCTATGATCCAGCCTGTGTGGAGGAGATGCCGGAAGGATGACCCCAGCTGACTCGAGGAGATGATTGGACTCAGCCATGTCTTCCAGAGAGCTTGTTGCAGCTGTTTGTGGAGGACATGGTTCAAACCGAATTTTTATATATCTACTCGAGGCCTGGCGGACCCTGAGGAGGACCGTTGAGCTGAGGCCCAGGACCAGACTACTGTCCAGAGTGGCCTCCCCCTCTTTCTTTGTCTCTGTCTGTCTCACTATCTCCCTCATTTTTCCAGCGAGAGGCGAACGGATCCTTTAATACGATAGACGACTCAGGGGTGAACGCCAAGTTTGTCAATGCTGCTTATGATGCACTGCTCAATACAGTAAGAGCGCTCATATACACACACAGACACACACATACGGACACACACTTACACACAACACACCTTCATCTTAAAAATGAATTCTGTGTGTGTGTGTGTTTGTGTTGTATGCAGCCACAGGACATCCAGAAGTCTGTGCTGAAAGGAATCATCAACAGCCTGCTGAAGGAGTGGAAGGGGTGAGAGCACCAGGGCGTCCCTGCCATCCTAATATAAATCCGTAACAAATCAGTCATTAAAGAGTCCCTGACAACCACCCCAAATACTATGACTATGGCCCTTGTTCTTCCTCTACTTCTTGTTACCGCTCATTGCTGGCATCCGCTGTTTCTACAGTATGTGGAACGACATCAAACCTTTTCTTTTCAACATCTCGGCTTCTGTCAGTCATTCATTTTCTGTGTCTGAATAAACATGAAGGCTAACCTTAGACAGATTGGTTAGGGTTGACAGGGGGCAGAGCGGAGGACAGACTGTCCAGAGTGACAGACTGTTCTTTTTGTTTTCAGGCCGCGGACTAAAGATGATTTGAGAGCTTATTTCATCCTGGCTCAGGTGAGTTCACGCCATCACTTTTTTATTTCATTATTTTATTATTTTGAACGAGTCCAAATGTAGCAATTTTGATATTGTGATTCCATATTTGTTTTCTGCCTGTGGACCAATGATGATTTTTCACTTTGGCCGTTTCATGGTTGAAATCATGTGTCCCTCTCTCTCTCTCTCTCTCTCTCTCTGTGGGTGTGCGTGTGTGTAGAACCCTCAGTATTCCAGTATCAGCACTTATGTGATCTACGCTCACCTGCTGAGGCAGATAGCAGCTTTGTCTGAGGCTGACCATCACTTCCTGGTTCACTGGCTCAAAAAGTAAGACTGTGTGTGTGCGTTTGAGGTTCAGCATCTCGTCAGGATTCTTATTGGACAGACTCACCCCCCTGGTAACAGACCAGGAGACAGACCCAGTATACACTGGAGCGGTTATATATCCCACCTGGACTGGGAAGACCTGTGAGGACTATCAAACTATTGTTACACTTTGACTTCTGGAATATAAATGGATGATTAGAATTTGTCAAATCTGCATTATAAATAGGTAGGTCAGATTACAACAGACACCCTACATCACAGCATCACCATGGAGACAGCAGGAAACACTGAGGTTTCATTTCGCGCCAGCTTTAGAACGGAATTTTTCCTTCATGCTCAAATTTAATTTGTTTGTTAGTTTATCCTCTTATTTTTTCAATGTAAATGTTTAACACACAAAAAAAAACCATCTTGCTGCGTTCCCCTGTTGAGTCATGTGAACGGTTGAACCGTACGTGTTTGAATCTATCCGTGTGTGTAGGCTCTCTGTGAGGCGGTTTAAGCAGTTGGTAGAGCGCCTCCTGCAGTTCATCTCCACTCGTCTCTTTCCTGCTGAGTTGGATGAACTTCCCCCTTTGAACAAATGTTCCTGGTGGATCCCATCAGCAACCAAAGTGCTTGCGCTGTTCAGTGAGTCTTAGCAACCACCCCAGCAACCACCACAAACACATAGCCACTGTCCTAGCAACCACCACAATTAGTGTCCGCATCTTTAATTGAATCATTAAATTGTTCATCATAATATATTTTTTATATTTATTTATTTGTTTATTATTCATCTATCTTTGTTGCATTCATTATTTTTATGATTAGTAATTCTGCCCACACTAAATTCTTCTCTTCGTCAGATGCAGCCAACAGCATCTCCTCTCCTCCAATAATGCCTTTCACCGACTTCTACAACATCACCCTGGAGCACATCGACTTCATGGGGGAGTACCGCTCGTGGCAGAACTACGGCAACTCTAACAGGTCGTGTTTATGTCTGTATGTGGCCCGAAAACGTTAGGGAATCGTCGTTCTATCGTGGGCAGCACTGTTGCCTCACAACACGAAGGTCGTGGGTTCCCGGGGTCGACCTCCCCTCCTTTCTGTTTGGAGTTTCCATGTTCTCCCCGTGTCTGCGTGGGTTTCCTCCGGGTGCTCCGGTTTCCCCCACCCACAAAATCATGTACGTTAGGTTGATCACCCCTGCCGTTGTCCTCGACCGAGACAAAGGTGGAAGATCTCAGTCCCTGGGCGCTGTTGTGTGTGTGTGTGTGTTTGCATGTGTTGGCTGCCCACTGCTCCTCTTTGAGGAGGGGTTAAAGTACAGAGAATTCATTTCCCCAAGGGGATCAATAAAGTAAAGTCTTCCTTTTTCTTTTCCAAACTCTGTAAACCATCAGCCTGTGATCTCCAGCCTTGCTCGAGGGCAGTGGCAATTAATTTAGGTTTACAGTCATGTTTGGGTGATAGATGACACAATATTTAGTTACTTTGAATTAGATGTTGTGAATTGTAAATTTAGCAGCACTGTAGAACAGCGTTTAACACCGATTCCTCATGGCTAGATGGTCCTCGGTTCAAATCCCATTCAAGCAAGTTCACACCTGCAGTCCCACATTTTGGTTGGAGCCCATCACTCACCTGGTTCACCTGGACAGTTACATTATTTTAAACTTCATCCAATATGCAAGACGATGGAAGGACAGAAGGAAAGAGAACAAAGCGGACAAATTACATTTTGGTGTCACGTGATAGCATTGCCCAATCACCTCAACTAAGCGCTCACTGTCGTAGAATTCACCACCTAGAATGTGAACAATCAAATGTTTTAGGTGATTTTAGAAACGTGAAGACTTTGTAATCCTGATTATGAATGTGGAGACTGAGGTCATGTGACCGGACTGAAGGTTTTGAACGATTACAGTTCTGTTTTTACAAGTTCTTCTCTTTTGTCCTCATCATCCTCAGATTCTCTTTCTGCCAGTTTCCCTTCATCCTGTCCACTGTGGTGAAAAAAGCCATCATCCAGAAAGACTCTGAACAGCAGATGATCAGCCAGGCCCGTGTGAGACACGCAGAAACACAGAGTGACACACACAAATATATGGTTTGATCAGTGTTCTCCTTTACAGCTCTCTCTCTCTCTTTCACCCTCCATCTCTCTTTCTCTCTCCCTCTCTCTCTTTCTCTGTCTCTCTCTCTCTCTCTGCAGCAAAGCCTGGTCAATAAAGTTTCTCGCAGGCAAAGAGTCGACATGAATCTTTTGTTCCTAAATATTAAAGTGCGGCGAGCACAACTGCTGAGTGACTCATTGGATGAGGTCAGAATACACACACGGACTCCTCTCTCTTTGGGTGTGAAACCTCATCAGCAGAACTGAAGGACAGCAGTAAAAACACAGACGTCCTTATCATCACTCATTCAGTCAGATTAGTCTCATTTTAATGAAACGTAATTCAGGAGCAGAGAACAATCCAGAGACCTAAATCAGAATGAAAATCAGAATCAGAATCAGGCCAACAGGCTGCAGCCGATCACCTTCTCTAATGATGTGATGGAGTCTGCCCTTGTCCTTGGCAATGACGGCAGCGAATCAGATAGTGACATAGGAGGTGAACATGGACTCGGCACGTAGAACTTATTGGGCTGGAGCAGGTGAAGGGGGTCACGAGGAGTGGTGTCATGCCTGTTTCATTGTCATTAATTGGGTGGGGGGCTGTAGGTTTGTAATATTATTATTACTACCTGAACCCTGTCCAGATGATCGCAGAGATGTTGGCTGAACAGTTTTGTTGGCGTTTCTCAGAGTTCTGTTGCTTAGCCTCTCTCACCGCCATGCTAAACCTGTACTTTAACTCCTTGGGCAGCACCGTGGCGTGGTGGTTAGCACTGTTGCCTCACAGCAAGAAGGTTGTGGGTTTGAATCACGGGGTCAACCTCCACACCTTTCTGTGTGGAGTTTGCATGTTCTCCTTGTGTTTTGTGGGTTTCGGTTTGTTCCCATTTCGATTTCCCCCGCCCACAAAAAAAAAAATCACTCCTGCCATTTAGCTAGGTGGAAGATCTGAAGTTGGTCATTGTTGTGTGTGTGTTCACATGTGTATGTTTGTGCCACCCACTGCTCCTGATTGAGGATGGGTAAAAATGCAGAGAATTCATTTCCCCTTGGGGATCAACAAAGTATCCTTCTTTGTTTTTTAGACCTGTCCCCACTCCTCAAAGCTTTTTTCTTCTCCAACCTGAACTGTTTGAGCTTGGCTGTGAACCAGGCATTGTCGTTGTTTTATCTCAAACTGCTCCGTGATGGTACACAGCAGTTGTCACAGAAGCTGGTGTATGACATCACAGCCTCTGTGTACAGATCCAGACTGTTGTTAGCAGACCTGAAAACATCTGAGTCAGTTCAGTCCAAACACACCAGAAGATCCTCCACTGCTCCACTTCTTTGATGTCCTCACAACAAGTTTACACAGCTTCAGTTTCTGCCTGTATGCTGGAATCAAGTGGACCATGACGTGATCAGAGTGACTCAGTGATGCAGTGCGGGGGACAGGCGCTGCTGACTGTGGTGTAACAATGATCCAAAATGTTTTGGAGTGGGTGTATCATAATGGATCTTTTTTTGCTCCCTAAACGTACATGTATGGAGACTCAGTCGTTAAAACCTGGAAACTAAAGTGACTGTGAAGGTGCAGACGCACCGTTTGTGGTCACCAGGATGCCAGGTTTATGAACTTTACATGTGTAGCCCTCGTGCTGAATACCTTCGGCTTAACAGAATGACATTGTAATTGCCGTAGAATTAGTGCTGCCACGTGTGTGTGCGTACTTGTGTCTGGGTTGTTCCAATGGAAACTTTACTGTGGCAACTGACAAAATAATGAAAAACCCCAAATTTCAGAGCAGCTTCTCCGAATAGTTGAGCAAACCCACAGCACCAGCAAAAGAGAATCCCTGGGGCCACCACGACACATTGTTGCACCAGTTGTCTGTGAAGGTTCTCAGTCATCCAGGCCATAGTGATCCAAGAAGGGTTAAATCCAGTGCAACTGGACTTGATAGCGGATACTTGAAGACGTTTTGGCTGTGCCATGGACTCACCAATATCTCCCATCATGGCCAACTATATGGAAGAAGAGCAAAACAGAGCCCTAAGATCCTTCAGAGGAATGGTACTGAGCCACTGGATCAGATATGTGGACGACACATGGGTCAAAATCAAATCCACCAGGACAAGACTGAGCAGTCTATCTGCATCTGATAGACAAGGGACATTCTTTTGGGGACAACACCATCCACATCTTGGACAGATGGTTTGAAAGAGGAGTGAAAGTGGAAAAACCATCTCTGAATAGAGGAAGAGGACAGAGACTCCGTCTATCGCCACCTACAACGCTGTTCTTTCATCGCTTCACAGGAGACCGAACACCTGTACTCATGTGACCCCAGGTGGCGGCCCTAACGAAGGTCATTTACAATTGGCCTCTGATCACTCCAATGACCTTCAACAAAGGGCGCCAGGAGTGATAACGAGCCAAGTCACAGCCCAGACTAAGGCCCCACAGACGTTAAAGACCTGGGACTCCCCACCAGTCAGTTAGATCTGAAGAAGCCTCTTGGATGACAGGCAAAATGTCTTCAAGTATCTTCTATCAAGTCCAGTTGCACTCCATTTAACCCTTCTATGATATTGTTATAGCAGCCAAAGTGCATTTAAAAACAGATTGCCCCAGCTTTTGTTTTGCTGCAAGGTTCTGTGTCATGATCTGCTCTGAAGATTGGAAGCCTGCCAGCTGCAGCACGGAGTTCGGTATCAATTCGTACAACCTCTGTAAAACACAAAGGTGAAGGTGAAGAAAAATCTCTGTTTTTCCCAAGCAGGAACTGGAGTTCATCCAGCTTTTTGCACGGTGAAGGCACACTGGTGAGAAATATTGCCGGTAGAGATGTGCAGTGAGCCGTTTCCTGTCAAATTCACAGAAATCCTACATACAAGGTCTGGAAAGCAGAAACTGGCCAAAGACCATTATTGATCACAATACGGGTTCCACACTCAGCTGCTCTGTTTCAAAGAGTCCCCACACCCAGCTGGTCCTGTACAAATAGACGTGTCCCCTGAGTCCCCAAACCTTGGCACTCATAGCCTGGATATAGCAGATAGAAGAAATCATGGATGCATAACCAAAAGAGATTCTGACAGCAATTCAACCACAGCTCAGCTAGGACAAAGACAGAGACAGAATCAGAGACAGAGACCAAGACCAATAGAAACAGACACAAAGACTGAGACAGAAACAGAGACAGAGTGGCATTTCTACTGGAATATTCCAGATTTACACCTGCATGTCAGGGAAGAAACTGATAAAGGTCAGAAAAAACAACTGAGAGACAGAAAGATACACACACGCATACTCACACCCACACCTGATCATCTCGCTGCTTCCTCCCCTACAGTTGATGAGGAAGAAGACTGACCTGAAGAAGAAGCTGAGGGTGACTTTTGTGGGGGAGGCGGGACTTGACATGGGTGGTCTGACTAAAGAGTGGTTCCTGCTGCTGGTCAGACAGATCTTCAACACAGACTACGGTCAGGACACAACACTCCTCTTCCTCCTCCTCGTACTCCTCCCATCTTCATTCTGATTGGCTGTAGATGAATGATGTCATGTTCTGTGTGTTTTCAGGCATGTTTACGTACCAGAAGGACTCATGCTGTCATTGGTTCAGCAGCTGGAAGTGCGACAACTATTCAGAGTTCCAGTTAGTCGGGACTGTATCCTTGGTTACTCTTAATTGACTGTATGAGGGCATGTGATGATGCAACATCATCCGAACGACATCTTTTTGACACTGAAACATTTGACATCACGATGTGATGATCAGAAAAGCGAGCAGGTGTAATGAATGGCTTTCTCATCCTGGACCTGATATCAAACTCTGTCCTCAAGTGTCTTCAACCAGCGGTCATGATAGAAAAAGCTCTCTAGTGCCTCCACGAAAAAAGAACAGATCAGAAAGACGCAAACTCGAGAGGTTTCTGCAGCCTAAATCTGTGCCCAGCCGACAGGGTGCCTTTTCTCCAGCTTCAGTCTGTGGATAGACAGAAACTTTGAGGTTTAGGTGTCCTCTCTCAGCACACGTTACCTGGAAATATAGAATAATAAGCGTCCTCATGTTTCACATTAGATAAAAAGTCCAGAGTTTAGAACCAGCTGAAGGACATGAAGACCTGTCTCCTCACTGTCTCCTCACTGACTCTCTACTTTGGGTTCCAAGCCAAGTGTTCTGGTGCAGATCACAGTTTCTTGAAGCATTTATGTGTGTATACCTCTTTCTCCTTAACCTGCTTTGAACAGCTGATGGGCTTAGCAGTATACAATAGCATTGCCCTGGACATCCACCTTCCACTGTACTGCTACAGGTACCACTGTGTGTGTGTGTGTGTGTGTTTGTGTTTTGCTGTATGGTGTCATTTTATGTGAATAAATCTTACAATCTTAGACCCTCTCATACAGGAAGCTCCTCACCCCACCTACTATGTCATGTGACCAGAATGCCCTGGTTGGCATGGCGACGGCTACCCTCGAGGACCTGCAGCAGATCATGCCGGTAGGACCGAATCCCAGTCAGAATGATGACAGCTCTGTTTACAGTGGTCTGCGGTTAACGAGGACATCAGTTTTTTTTTACAATCTGTAACCAAACATTTAAATCATCAATTCTGTCTACAATGTTTGAACCTGACGCAGCAAGACAGGATGTCAATTAAAAAAAACAAACAGTGCTGTATGGTTGTCAAAGATCCGTTAGTGCATATATGTGCATGTATGGATCAATGTGTTCAGTTAAAACAATATGAATGTGGAAAAACTAAACATTTACTCCTTAAAACATTCTCCTTCACATGACTGCATTTCAGTTTCACGTCACTAGGTAGAGCCACAGTCAAGTATTTTCTCTCCTAAATCCCTCGACTCCTCCGCATCTAAATTTAACTTCATCAGCTGCAAGTCTCTCTCTCACACGCACACACACAGGGATGGAGGCACAATAGACTTAATGTACCATTGAAAGGCTCGTGGTAGTCATAAATATTAAGTCCACACCAGACACCCCACCCCATCTGTCTCTCCCCCCGTCATTATGGAACAGTTGGTATTGAGTCATGCAGAACACTAAGAAGAATTATGTCATTCCTTGTTTTCATAATGATTTGGAGAACTAATGAAGGAATGAACGACAGCTTCACTGATTTACCCAAAAAACATCTCAAAACTTTAACAAATAAAATACTACTGCACAGAATCAGTTTTTCATCAAAAAAGACAAATGGTGCTGATTCTCCTTGCTGTCCGTCTGTCTGTGTGTGTGTGGGTTCCCGTTGGTCAGAAGATAAATCGGTTGGATCTTGATCACCAAATTGGATGCAGCTGTTGCAACCCCACCAAGAATCACCACTACACACACTCTCAAACTATGTTTAACCACACCGCACCTCACAAACACCTCATGATGTCTGTATCGTGTGTGTGTGTAGGAGCTGGCTCATGGATTGGCAGAGCTGCTGAGCTACGAGGGAAATGTAGAAGAAGATTTCTACCTGACCTTCCAGGTACGAAGCCACCCTTCCCCACTAAGCCCCTCCCTAACTAAAGCTCCACCTCCTGTCTCACAGAAGCCCCGCCACAAAAGAAAGATGTCATGGTTTTTGTTTCTGTGTGAGATGAAGTGATTTCCATCATAATTTCATGTTAAATTATTTGGATTTCAGTTTCCTTATTTTCCATCTCGTTCACACACACACACACAGATCACGATGATGTCATCAGAGTGCGAGTTTAATAAAGCCATGTTTTAGCTTTGACGTTAAGTTCAAAGTAATGATGTAACATTCAGTGATGGTATGATAAGTTAACTCATCACATCCAGAGAGATGATATGAAGTTTAATCATGTTGTGATGTGTGTGTTTGTGACGTCCACTCCAAGTTATTTCAGTGTTCACTGTGACTTTCTGACTATCTGTTGGTCAGAGTCACACTGAGCTACAACTGAACCCACTGAACCTCTGCATCTCTCTCTCCCACCTCCTTTCTCCTTCTCTCTCTCTGTCTCTTTCTCCTTCCCTCTCTCCCTATCTCCCACCTCCCAGGTGTTCCAGGAAGAAGTTGCTGTGGTTCGCTCATACAATCTGAAATCTGGAGGAGACAAAATCCCAGTGACCAAACAGAATAGAAAGGGTCAGCACAATATGAATAATAGAGCCTCACAAACATTGCTGCGTGTGTAATTTTGTGTAATGTGTGTGCTGTCTGTGTGTGTGTGTGTGTGTGTGTGTGTGTGTGTGTGTGTCCCACAGAGTATGTTCACCTCTACATCGACTTCCTACTCAATAAATCCATCTACAAACAGTTTGCTGCCTTCTACCATGGATTCCACAGTGTGTGCGCCTCAGATGCTCTCATGGTGAGTCGTGGTTTGTGTATCTGTGTACCACAACAGAAGTTTATCAGATCTAAATGAATGTGTGATTTTGGACCTATCATAGGCCCATAAGTCCACCCATTTTGTACATAAAGCATCTATCATTACGTTGAAGTCATAAATGTGTTCTGAAATCAAACAATGATGTTTGGAACATTCCTTTGCTTTAGCTCACTGCCCAAGACTTCCAAACGGGTGACCTGTGTGTGCGTGTGTGTGTGCGTGTGCTCGGTGTGAGTTTAGTAGGATTATCACCTGGAAGAAGCTTCCAGAATAATTCTAAATATAAACCTGTAAGCTGAGCTGCTGCTCTTTGTCCTTCACTCATGGAATCTGCTCATGTTAAATTCACACACAGCCTCATGCGTCCATCCTAAATCCTGAACCTCAGATGGAACGATGACATCGATGATGATGAGGCCTTGATGATAGCTGTACCGTGAAGTAGAATCACTGTTATATAGTACATGAGACTAAATAAAGAATTGTTCAAAACCCTTCAGGTCCAGCCAGGTGTCCAGTGTTAGTACGAAGAGAGTTTTAGAGGTTCTGTTTGTCAAACATTGGTGCTGCTGAGTCACTGGTGTTTCGTTTAGATTTAAGATTGAGCCCAAACTCTGCCTGATGCACCTGAACACAAACAAGATGGAAAAAATGTCAACGCTCAAACCACACGCACAAATACCCGTGATCATTTTATTTTCTTGATACAACAAGGACCACCTCATCTGTAGCTTTGCTCGGAGGGGTAAAGAGAGAGAGACACGGTAAGGGGGAGGGGAGAGAGAGAGACAGTCAGTAGATTGTATGAATGTAGGCCAGGCACATTCGGCTGTGAAACAGAACAATCATACAGATAAAATAGAAGCTGACACAAGTCAGTCTGAGTCAGTCTGCCTTAGTCTGAGTCAGCCTGTTTAAGTCTGAGCCGGTTTGATTTAGTCTGATTCAGTCTGATCAGTCGAAGTTGGTTTGACTCAATCTGAGTCTGCTGTTGTTTTTCAATAGTTTCATAAACATTGAAAGTCCTGACATGACCTGGCGAGTGCACACACCTACATACACACACACACACACACACACACACACACACACACACTTACATACACAATTTGCACAGTGATTTCTCCATCAAGTTTTTTTGGCTGTGGTTCCTCTGGTCTACGAGGGGGCTTCATACGGTGGTCAGATCCTGCTGTGTTTTAGTTTCCATTTGAATTCATTTTGGAAATGTTTGAAATTGGTCCTCAGCTTCGTGTAGGTGCCTGTTTGTGTTTATGTATTGATATTCATATGTGATGTCACTTCAGCTGATCTTCCCCGTGCTCCCATGGTTTCTTCCTCATTCACTGCCGCCGTTGCTCTGAAGGGATATTTGTTCTTATGAAATTTGTGTCCACACAGGAAATGAAGTGTGTGTAACCACTCATGTCACCGAAACACCAAACATTTTGGACATTTTGCTCAAAGTAACAATGCACAGACTTTTTGACTTTATTTACACACAGATTTTAAATTCTGTAGGAAACTTTCCCAATATGTCAGGATGGATTCTGGGCAAATATGTATAAAATGATACCGAACGCATCCACAATAAAGAGAAAATTAAAAAAAGATGTCACAGCCTAAAAAAGTAAAATTTACTTTTTGTGATGAATTTGAGTTGTTTTAGTTTGTTTGTTTTGAAACAAAACTCTTCCAGAAATATTTCATGGCTTTTCTATGTGTCAACTATTGATATTTTAATGATGTTTGTTAAATTGATCAAATAAGGAACCCTGAACGCGTTGACCCAATTAGCAATGATTCTGCTCTGACATTCTGATGTAAAATGTGTTGATGGATTGGTGTCTTAGTGATGAGTCCGGGACCATGGACATCGCCCTGTCCAATTCAACTGCTGTCTACCGCACAGTGTCTCTCCTCTCCAGTCATACTGTGTGTGTGTGTGTGTGTGTGTGTGTGTGTGTGTTTCTTACAGCTGCTACGTCCAGAGGAAGTAGAGATGTTGGTGTGTGGCTGCCCGCAGCTCGACATGAGCGCTCTGCAGAAAGCTGCTCAGTACGAAGGATACAACAAGAGTGACATCACTGTACGGTACAAAACCTCCAAACGACCTGTCTGAACTTCTTCGTCATCATCATCCACAATCGCAACTTTCCGCCTGATCAATAATCAACCATTAGACCAAAATGATGATGACCGTGGTGATGATAAATGAGATGATGATGATGGTGGTAGGGATGAAGATGTTAATGAAGATGATGATGACTGTGGTGGTGATGATGAAGATGATGACATGTTGCAGGTGTTTTTGGGACGTGGTGATGGCGTTTCCTCTGGAGCTGCAAAAGAAACTGCTTCATTTTGCCACAGGAAGTGATCGTGTTCCCGTGGGAGGAATGGTGGACCTCAACTTTAAAATCTCCAAAATTGATGCCCCCACTGACTGGTGAGTTACTATGGAAACAAAGTTAGAACTGTACCAAAACATATCTGCAGCATTAGGACGCCGGTGGACGTCACAGTGGTCGCTGAAGTGGCGTTTCCACGATCAGAGGAAAGAGGGCGGGTTAAGGTCATAGACATCAGATTGATACAGATCAAGTTTCATCAAACAATCATGACACTTTGGCTTCTTAAAAAATGTGTGGATCATCAGCATGAGTCAAATCTGGATGATAGATTAGGACTACGTCTCTTCAAAATCAACCACAGCATCACAAAATCCTCAGCCCTGAAGCTAAGTACCTATCAATCAAGGTCAGCTCTGTCATCTGTTTCACCAGAGCCACAATTCAAAGGTTAACTGATGTAAAGTCTTAACTGCTGAACGGGAGACGACCAGAGCGTCCACACGTCAAAATGGAGACGAGCAGGAAACGCTGAGTGTCCAGGAACAGGAATCGGGCGTCTGCTGTGCACGTGCTCAGTTTTTACTGTTGTTTAATT
>OMNV01007146.1:23395-39389 GCA_900303265.1 Brotula barbata
GAAGAGATTCTCTCAGTCACAGTATTATTATTATTATAATTAATAATAGTATTTTTATATTTTAACTGATTTTATTGGTTCTCAATGCGCACGGTTTTGTCGACCAAAATTATTGAGGCAGCTTCTTCTTTTCCTTTCCGACCATGAGGGCCAGTGGGCTGGATTTATGTTTATTTACGCTGGAAAAGATGAGCCGTGAAAGGCTATCAGACACATCAATCAGGCTTTGTACCCGTCACGTTGCCAACATTTAAGTCTCGCTGCCCTGGAGGCAGACGAGAGATAAGCAAGAAGAGGAGTTCCCCTCAAACACGTCTTGTATGTAAACTAAATGATCTGCAGTGTTTACTTATAATTTCTTCACTGAAATATTTCAGTTTGCTTCTGAGCCACAGGAGTCAGGAAGAGGAGGTGAGAGTCTTTGACAGGTCCTTTGGACTCTGTCCAATTAATGGACAGCACAGGGGAGGGATGGGGAGGATGAGTCAGTATCTGTGTTTTGCATCAACCAAGGCTAACCTGAATCTCAAACGTCATGAATAGTCCAAATCCTACTACTACTACTACTATTACTACTACTGCTACTACTATAGGTATTTAAGTTGTTGATCGGTAGCTGTCAGCCTTCTGCTCCGTCCTTCATCTGGCCTACACTGTTGCTGTGGAGTCATAATGCTCAACCTATCTACTCTCTGTCTCATCAGGAAACATAATTGGATCAGGGATTTTTGTGAGTCCTAAGGGGGTCCTGGAGAACGCCAGCTCGGTGGGTCTGTCCATCATCGTGTGGGTGGTCACCGGAGGCATCACGGCCATTGGTGCGCTGTGCTACGCCGAGCTGGGCGTGACCATCCCCAAGTCGGGCGGAGACTACTCCTACGTCAACGACATCTTCGGAGGGCTGGCCGGGTGAGACATCGCTGATCGGTCACAGCAGACGTGGATCGACGAATGTCGCGTCCGCCGCTCTGCAGGGCCTGAATGTTATGGCACACAGTGATAACAACTGGAAATTAGTGCAGAATGGTTGCATATTTGTGACTGTGAGCTCTGTGTTCAAGCACTCTCTCCCCAATAATCAGTTTGTTTCAGCATCTCACTCTAATTAATGGACGCGTTGTTGAAACGTGCTGCCGTGTAATTAACCAGCTGCTCGTGTCGTCCCCAGGTTCCTGCGACTATGGATCGCCGTGTTGGTTATTTATCCCACTAACCAGGCCGTGATTGCTCTGACCTTTGCAAACTACGTCCTGCAGCCCGTCTTCCCGTCCTGCCTCCCCCCAGAGACCGCCCTCCGCCTGCTGGCTGTCGTCTGCCTGCGTGAGTCAGTTCATTAAACTGAAGAGAGAAATGATATTTGTTGAAGTTGGTGCAGTTCCAGAAATGGCTGGTTTGCATATTTCAAGGTATTGTGACTCTCGAGTCGGTGGCTCATTTCTGTCGAGGAGCACTTAGAGGAACGTGGATGTGTGTGTGTGTGTGTTCGGGGCCGTGACTGAGGCCGTGCGAAACTCGACGCTTTTCTTGCGTAGGCTGCGTCGCTCAATCAAACTCTCTTTACCTGTGTAAATATGTCATGCAGCTTTGTGTTTAGGAATGCTGCGCCGCACATCTGGCTTTTCATAATCGAGGGCACTGGGTGCAGTGTTTCTGAGTCTGGGTCCTTCAGGAACCCGATGCTGTGTAAACTGTGTAAATGTACTTTGATCTGGCAGGAGTTCAAACAACTGCAAAGTGAGAACTCTGAAAATGTAATCCTCCCCCCAGTCCGCCTCCTGCAGGGCTTCCCAGCTGGGGTCTACTGAACTAATCAAAGTGTAATTTTACTTGACATCTGTGTTCCATGTTTCCTCTTTCCTGCGACTCAGAGTCAATCTTCTCTTAGCAGACTAAGATTCTCATCTGATTCTCTGTGGTTTTGAGGTTCTATATCATTTCTAATGCTTAAATCAACCTAAAAACCTCTCCTAAATTTAGATCCAACCCTGTATATGCTGCTTACTGGTTTTGTCTTAGATTTGAGGTGTATTAGGACCTTTATTTTGATTTGATTGAAGTATCAATTGATAAAGCAGGAGTGGGGCGAGGATCCCCTGTATTGTCTTTTTCTAACTGGACCGACGCCTCCTCCTGTGTTGTCTTGTCCTCAGTGCTGCTGACGTGGGTGAATTGCTACAGCGTACGTTGGGCCACGCGTGTCCAGGACATCTTCACCGCTGGCAAGCTTTTGGCCCTGGGTCTCATCATAGTCATGGGTATCGTCCAGATCTGCAAAGGTAGCATTCACTCTCAGCTCATCTCCTGCTGCTAATCACCACGGCTGTCTTTTAGTCCGCCCGTCTCCAAGATGTTGAAACGAGAACATTTAACGATGATGATCACAATAATGATCATTTTGAAGATAAAAAAATAGTCATTAAATAATAGCTTTATTTGTATAGCGTCTTCCATATCAGGAATCCAAATAAAGTGCAAAATGCTTTACAGCAATGAAATGACACGCAAGAAAATCAACATGAAACCTGTTAAGAACGTTATCAGAGGATGGAGAATAAAAACTAATTGATAACAAAATTTAGATCACATTAAAGGCAAAATACAGAATAAAATATGGCTAAAAGACAGATTACAGACAGGATGAAAGATTCAATAGATTTAATGCAGGAAATCAAGTAAAATAACATCATAATCATAAAAAAGGCGCAGCCGTGCAAGCAAGTACTAAGAGGAGGCTGTTACGTTTCCTTCTCCTAATGTAAAAGAGCGATTACAGTCCCTCATAGCTCTTCATCTTGCTCATAATCCTCATCTCGTGCTGTCCGACGTACTCAATCAACTCAGTCACACGAGCCAAAACAAATGGAATCCCAAAGAACTGTCGAGCAAGGAATCCTGGTGCTTGATTCGCATTGGCGCCAACAGTTTCTTGTGTATTTAATGTAATAAAATGTGCCTAATATTTTTACCCAGATTTGCATACGCAATGTGAACTGAAAGGTAGAAATGGGTCACGATGTAATCCATAGACTATATGTAAATTCAGCCTCTAAGAGTGTCACACGTGCACTCAATCAGAACTGAGAGCAATCAGTCAAATGGTTTAATGCAATGGAGTTTAAAATTGCGGTATTCTGCCAAGGACATTTTGCAGACAGCTGATAAGTACACTGTGTATTCTTCATCTGGCTCTAGTATAAGAAATGTGAAGAGATCTGGCGCCCTCTGCTGGTTCAATTGTGGTACTGAACCTCGATGGGCCGCTGCGTTGGGTTCATTTCTTGTTTCGGTTGCCAGGTCAGTATCACTGGTTGGAGCCGGAGCACTCCTTCGAGACCTTCCGTGACTACGACGTTGGGCTGATCGCTCTGTCCTTCCTGCAAGGCTCCTTTGCGTATGGAGGCTGGAACTTCCTAAATTATGTCACAGAGGAGCTGGTGGACCCATACAGGTGACACAGATGCACTCACACTGACATTGGCCAATGTAAGCGTAGGAATCGAATGTGTGTGTGTGTGCCTTGACTTTGATTTTGATTTATTTATTGTACTTTTTTCTTTTCTCAGGAACCTCCCACGCGCAATCGCCATCTCCATCCCACTGGTGACCTTTGTTTATGTTTTTGCCAACATAGCCTACATCACCACCTTGAGTCCCCAAGAGCTGCTGGCTTCCAACGCGGTGGCAGTGGTGATGAGTCCAACCTTGTCAATATCAGATTTGGATCCCTCGTAGAGTTTTAAGTTTAGCTTAGTTTAGTCTGCTTGGTCTTCTCTCCTAGACGTTTGGAGAGCGGTTGCTCGGAGTAATGTCATGGATCATGCCCATCTCTGTGGCTCTCTCCACCTTCGGCGGGGTCAATGGCTCCCTCTTCACGTCCTCGAGGTCAGTTTGTCCTTCACCGCGCCCTTCCAATGCTCTTACTCCCTTTGGGCGCTGTGCTTCTTCTGCTGCTCCGACTCTTTTGACTTATTCTAGGTGCACACCCAGAAATGGAGGTCAGCAGGGTAAAGATGAGCAGCTAATCAGGAACAAAATGCACTCGTGGTGTAAATGATCATCAATAACATGTGGGTATCGCTTTAATGCATCAGTAAATCACACAGATCTACTGCACGTTGGGGATTTGGAGTCCCCGAGGCCATTACACTCCATGCTCTCATCATTTTTCACCTTGCTGTACATTTGCTAGTCCTTTCTGCAGTCTTTGCGTAACTGCACGGTGTTTGCTGTACATAGGCTTCAAACTTTTATACCTGCGTGTCAGAGTTTCAAAGTACGGGACCTGAAAGCTACTCGGACAGAAGGAGAACCAACACAGCGTCAAACAGCTGCTTTAATTCTGTCCTCGTATCAGAAAAGTATCTGAAGAAGCTTGTTTCCTCACAAATTATGATCTTCTCTCCTATCTGTCCTGAGGCACTCGAGCAGGGCGCCACCCGAGTGGACTGAGTTTAATTTGGACTCAGCCCAGTACCTGAGGTTATTTTAAAATTCTAATTTTATTTACAACGTGTACTAAAAACATCTTAAAGTCCGCAGAAGCGATGTGACGCTACGCTACAGACACTGTAGAAAGTTCAGACGGCTACAAAAGCATCTTCATTTTTAATCATTTTTCTCACTTTTCTAAATCTGATCCATTCGTCTTCATGTTTTACACTCATGTCGTATGTCAGACACATTCACTGAAGTTTAGTTCGGATGGAAGCTTCTCCATAAGTATGAACATTTACATTCGCCTCGTCTCTCCACTGTTGCTGTTGTAGGTTTCCTGTTTAATCTTACAGGGCCATGATGCCAACACTCAGAGCCCTCACACTGGGTTTCATGTGGGTTTTTAACAGTCGGGGCCATAGATCAGATCTAAATCGGACTCTGTACCACACAGCCAGCTGAAACAAATGAAATATGACAGAAACCTGAGCTCTCAGCTCAGTGTATTATTACTTAGTGCCTAAGTCAACTCAATTTTGTATTTCCTATTTGGAACATATGAGGTTGCAAACATTCATATCAAATATTTTGAGCCTTAAAACTCCACAAACTCCACATCTCAAATCAAGCCTGAAACATTCCAGCTCTATGTGTTCCCCTAAATGTC
The DNA here is from genome assembly GCA_900303265.1 of Brotula barbata. Classification (NCBI taxonomy): domain Eukaryota; kingdom Metazoa; phylum Chordata; class Actinopteri; order Ophidiiformes; family Ophidiidae; genus Brotula; species Brotula barbata. The sequence goes on from OMNV01007146.1 coordinate 28,497, forward strand.
TTTGGGTTTTGTCTTCCAGGCTGTTTTTTGCTGGAGCGAGGGAAGGCCATCTCCCTCATCTGCTGGCCATGATTCACGTCACACGATGCACTCCCATCCCAGCCTTGGTGTTCACCGTGAGTCCAGTCGGACGCACAAACCCAAATGTACTCATTGTCCTCTGCAGACCCAGTTCTGTTTGATCATCATTTTCCTTTCTTCCCACATTCAGCTGATCACTACGCTGCTGATGCTCTGCACCAGTGACATTTACACCCTCATAAATTACGTGGGTTTCATCAATTACCTCTTCTACGGTGTCACTGTCGCCGGACAGATAGTGCTGCGCATCAAGCAGCCCAACATTGTTCGACCTATCAAGGTGGACACAGTAACAGACAGAGAATATCTTTTTGACCTGAAAGTGCTGAAATCCTCTACTTTTTACTTCATCACATTCTGTACGCTGCTGACCTGTGTGTCCCTGCTCCTCCAGGTGAGCCTTGTGTGGCCTGTAATCTACCTGCTCTTCTGGGCCTTCCTGCTGGTCTTCTCCCTTTACTCGCAGCCCCTCGCCTGTGGCATGGGTCTGGCCATCATGATGACAGGTGTTCCCGTCTATTTCCTGGGAGTCTACTGGGAAAATAAGCCAAAAGTCTTTGGACGCACTATTGGTGAGGAAATAACTTGATGTTCTAGATAGAATTCAATTCAATTCAATTTTATTTATGTAGCGCCAAATCACAACAAAAGTTATCTCATGGCACTTTACAGGTAAAGCAGTTCAAGAACAAACTCTTGAATAGAAGAGGGCCCTGTCTTTTTATTGGAGACTGTTGACAGTAGACAAATACTGGTTTTTATGGAATCTTTGCAGAAACACAGCATGAGACGTTCTAAAATGTATTTTGTGTAGATGTTTATGGTATATTGTGTAATCTCTAGTAGTTTGTGTAGTGGATTTATTTCCAAGTCTGAGGTTGAACAAACTCTGAAACAGAGAACATCATAGAAACTGCTGCTTTCTGAAGCGTCTTTAAAGGTCTACAGCAGGGCTTTCAACCACATTCCTCACCGAGGGCCGCTGGTGTGGGGACAGGGGCTAAGATTAGGGTTTTTACTTGCGTATTGCTGAGATTTCTGTGCGAGTTGAGTTACATTCGAGCCGCGTACTTGCTCTTAAGGTCTACTTACATGATGTTGAACAAGGTGGCAGTAACGTCTCCTCAAAATGTTGCAGATTATTTTTCATGTCAACATTTTCCTTTTCCACGTGTATCCAGGTAAAATGACCCATCTGTGCCAAAAGTTGTTTTTCGTAGTCTACCCCATCACGGAGGAGAGACAGGACGACCAAAAGCCTGGACGGAAGGATATAGAGGGAGAGGAAGGGAAGGCCGTAAACAGCTGAACATGTGCACACAACAGTAATGGACAGGCGCTTACACCCAGATGTGTTGTTTAAAAAAAAAAAGAAAAGACGTCCGTTTGTATGCTTATTAACTAAACGCACCAAATTTTTTTATTAGCGCTGGATTTTCTTGCTCTTGCTGTGGCCTTAATCCCACCATCGCTGCCTTCAGAGAGGTCTGAGCAGCAGGTGGTGGTCAGAGGTTTTCACCTGCGTTTTTGCCTTGAATATTGTGTTCTTTGTTGTTTACATGTTGTGGGGAGACTAATAATTTAATGTTCACGTTCTATTCAGATGATATTTTCCCACTACGGTTTAATGGTTTTCTCACGTAATGGTTTAAATTCCGGTTCATCTCAGCACGGTTTACCTTATTGATGTGTGTCAGTGTTTCGTTTTGAAAACCTACAGCGGTAAAAGGCATATTTGGCTTGAGCATAAAATGACTAGATTCTAACATGAAAGGCGCTGTAGTGGAAAAGACTGAAGTCTAAAAATGTTTTTTAAAAATCTGAATGTCAATACATACAAATTGAGCTAATGTTTTGATAGGGTTTGATCAAAATATATCTCCCACTCATCAAATTGAGCATAATGAGAAAACCTATGACAGGGAGTACACAAATCTAATGAGTGAATGTTAATGGAATACTTTCATGTACGTTCAGTGTAATGAAATTAAATGCTGCTTTTCATTGTTATCAGAATATTCTGTCATTGTGTAATCGGCTTTGTTAATTCTTTGTATTCTATGCTGTGCTGCACTTTCCCATGAATGTTTTATTCACCTGCTGGGATACCTGCAGGCTGAGGGGGGGGGTGGACTGCTCCGATTACGGAAGTGATGGACAGCTGACCTGTTGTCACTATAAACAAAATAAAACCAGAATCTACATCACTCCAAATATAAGACATCACATTGTCAAGGCGAACAAGGAAGAGATCAAGGACCATCAAAGGGACTTTGGGGTGAGCCACGATCGGCCTGCTTGAGTGTCCTGGTTTGGAATATGTCTAGGACAAACACCTGATCCTGATTAACAAAAAAAACAAAACTGTCCAGGGTTGTAAAAGTGACGGGGACAATCATTTGCAACAAGCAAAAACCCGAAGGATGACCTTTTACAAAGGGGCCACACAAAGGAAGGCATTCAGTGTTCTTAAGGCCACGCCCCCTCCACATCAGGTTCTGTTTGTCTCCTCGGGATGATAGTAGAGAGCATCCCTGACAAACAAGGCGGTGTACACAAAAAAACCTTTCATCGGTGCAATATAAGGTATATGATGCAGTAAACTGGGCACCGAAGCACACACACTCGCCTGTTATTAGTCTCATTGTAAATATACACAGTCTGTCGTGGTTCATATGTTTACGTTCAGCTCTGCCTGGATGCTAAAGACCTGATCTATTATATTGAATGTACAAACCACATTTGAGCTAGGTGAGTATACCTTTTAAATACCAATTATATACTCGCTTGCCTCTCCATTGACGGTCAGTTTGAATATTCTCCCTCAGAATTACACCTTCTTTCATACATAAAATATAAAGAATATTAAATGCATATCTCACACAAATGTGCATGGCAATACTGTCTTTATTTTTCATTTTTTTGTTTTCTATACCCTCTGTTGGATTCTCCCTGTACGTCACAAAGGGTTTTACATTAACCAGTTTGGCCTCAAATGACAACGTTGTCTCAGATGTGGATGAAATTTTGTACGCTTTTAGAATAGACACTCTGATGACACATTGGCAGAAAGACGCTGAGATTATTTAAAAATGTGTATTTGCGTCAATTGGCTCAGAACTTATCAATCACTTCCGTAGTATTAAATCCATTCCCGCACGCATGATTACAGCGTCAGATTCCGTGTCGTGCCCTTGATTTTAAATATTTCATGTATTTGTATTTAACCTATTTCACCCGACAACCGCTTTCACTGTCTTATTTTGAAATCTGTGACCGGAAGTCGTTCAGTTACTTTATGTTTGACACCGATGGCGCTCGTACAGTAGTTGGGTGTTTGCTGTCGTGTATGTGTCGATTGAATTGGTTTCATATCAGCAGGTCTGTGCACCGTTTACAGGTATTTTGTTTTTCTATTTGTCTTAAATGATTTAAACAAGCAGCCTCATGCTACGCTAACCCAGTTTGAGCTTTAGCTTGGCTGTGTGCTATGAAGCAGGCTTCACAGCATCTGTTACACCGGTGTTATGGTTTAAATTGTGACCGCGTTAGCTGGAGACTCTAGCGCGAATGCGTCGTTGGCTGCAGCACAAAAACGACATTCTGCTGTCGGCTCAGTTTTCGTTTAATGAGTGTGAATTATTATTTTATTTCTTTTAATTTTGCTATTTTTAATGTCTTCAGGAGGTCTGTCTACCCAAGCTAGTTTTCAATAAAAATATTAAATGTTGGCAGAAGCTCGATTATATTACAAACTATGTAGTCTGTCAGTGTTGATATGAGTTTATGGTCCCTTAATTAGCATTATTTGATGTACAACGTGTATTTGTACCCCCTACTGATTCATGCATTTGAATGTAAATTGCAAAGTCTAACGTGTGTATAAAAGTTAAATCATTACTTGTCCTTTCTCTTAAACTTCATCACGCTGTCACGATTTAAATTGGAAAAAAAGTCTTCCAGCGTAAATACACAAAACTATTTATCACTTATTTATCATATACGTTATCAATGAGACAGCTCGGATGTCCTTTGACGTTTTAGTGAAAGTGGGAAAATAAGGCATTCAGCGGGACGACTAAAAGATTTCCTGTTTCCTGCCGTTTACGTATTCACGCTTAACAACAGCTAACCTGGCCACTCGTTATTCCAGTACACCTGTTCATTGAATGTGGTGTATCATGCTAATTTGTTAGTTAGTTATCTAGTTACATCAGCGTGCCTTCGTCCAATTACACAATAATAACGTATTTACTCGTTGACACCTTAGTTATGCAGCCTGCAGTAGTGAAAATGATCAAATAATCTGATACCTGAATCAAGTCATTGTGTTACTAGAACTGTCAAGTAATATGAGAGCAATTAATTCGGTTTAAGTAGGGTGAACATGTAAGTGTAGTAATGACAGTGTGTGTGCTGTGCTATTATAGTGTTCTAAACAGCACAACTTACACAAACCTGGCACTAGTGGAAAAACAGGAAGTAAAATATGAGGAAAGACATTTCCTTGAACCTTCACTTTCTCTCTCTGTGTCTGTCGCTCTCTTTCCCTCTCACACGTGGACACACACACACGCACAGGCATGTCTCCGTCGGTGCCGCTCCAGGAGATGATCCGGGCTATCAGATCAGCCAGGACCCAGTTTGAGGAGCGAGGTGTGATCCAGAGGGAGTGTGCTGCAATCCGGGCTCAGTTCCGACAAGCGGACAATGGGGGGCGCTCTCACAACCTGGCCAAGCTCCTTTATGTGCACATGTTGGGCTACCCGGCTCACTTTGGTCAGGTGAGGGGATTTTACTAATATGTGTCATGGGTTTGTGTGTTTTGAATGTGGCCGCAGTGGTTTAGTGGAGAGAAGCCGCCACACCGCCGATTCATGTGGGCTCACACACTCATGAACACACCAACACCCTCTACGCTCCGTGTAGGCCCAAAAGGCTCTGATTACCACTTATTACACTCCTAAAACACTAACAAGATTTCATATTAGTTCTTAACCTCTTGAGCTGTATTCATCAAGCATTGTGCAAAGGAATTTGTTTGTTTTCTGCGAGCAAATTCATCAAAATCGTTCTATTTGTAGCTACAATCTACGATTCGTTGGGAGTCCAGGAAACAACAAACAAATCTGTGTTTGACATTCTTATAGATTCCAAATTAATATCAAATGTAAAACTATAACAGTGTATGAAACCATATAGTAGAAGTCGACGTATCATCAGTAAACCATGAACCGATTGTTATATTTAATCTGTGCTTTGTTGTGAACAGAGAAAATTGGGTGTTTTCCTGTCATGACAGAGGGATGGACAGATTTTTGCTTCTCAGTGTCTATTTTATTGTGGATCTCAGTGAAATTTTGTGACATTTCTGCCAGACTTGGCAACATTTTTTTGTTGGTTGTCAAGGACCACGCGAGCGATTTCTGCAGGACTCGCTGTCCTGCGACTGTTGGGCGTGTTCCGGGGATCGGATTACACGCTGATATCCAGGGCCGCTGTGGAATGAGATGTTCTTTATCTCTGAAGGTCTCGGAAAAATAATTTGTCAATGCAGAAATCGTGATGTGTAACCAAGGGTACAAAATGTACATAATTTAACATAACCCTGGTTTTAACGCCTAAGGTTTGAGGTCAGACCTTTTTTAACCTCTTTAACCTTTTCTTTGTTTTCCTTCCCTCCTTTGTATCAAGTAGTTTTATCTAGAGACAGGTTTGTTCAAATATAAGTAGAAAATGTGTAAATGTGAATGAATGAAGCCATTGTGAGTCACTGCTCCACAAAATGTGTGTCTTCTTTACAGAGAACAGGTGGGGGGGGCCTCCAGGTGAGACTGAGTCTCTGCCCCATGTAAAGGGGTTCAAGTGTGTGAGGGTGTTGTTGATGAGTAAGGGTAGGACACATGGGTCCCATTAGTACAGGCATCAATGTGCTACGGTCCAGCTCTTATCTCCGGTCAGCAGCTCTGGGCAGTGGCTGAAAGAATGAGATCTTAGATACTGACATGAGTTTCTCCTACGTGGTCTCTGGTCTCACCCCTCTGGACGGGGCGAGGACCTCGGACGTGAAGGAGGATGTGGTGTTCTGGCATCTACTCGTGATGCTTCCCTAGGGTGGTGTTCCACATACGTCGGCCTGTGAAGAGACCACAGGGCAGACCCAGAATACGCCGGAGGGATTCTATATCCCCTCCTCTCTTGGGATGCGAGTAAGGGAATGTGGCCGTGGAGGGGACATCTGGCCTAGTTTGCTCCGTGCTGTTCCTGTTTTGTTCTTCGAATAACTTCAAAGGTATTGTTTGTCTTTTCCAGATGGAATGCGTTCGAATGATTGCCAGTCCTCGCTACAACGAGAAGCGTGTCGGCTACCTGGGAGCCATGATGCTGCTGGATGAGAAGCAGGATGCCAGCCTGCTCATCACAAACTCCATTAAGAAGTAAGGACACTTCAAACGAACACAGCTGGAACCAGCACCTCGTTCTGCCCGTATCACATTCTCATTTTGGGGTGTTTTCAGTGACCTGTCTCACAGCAGTCCGTATGTGCAGTCTCTGGCTCTGTGCACATTGGCCTGTATGGGCTCAGCCGAGATGTGCAGGGACCTGGCACCAGAGATTGACAAACTGCTACGGGCCTCCAACTCCTACATTAAGAAGAAGGTCAGGATCTCATTTGTCCTTTGTACCTTTGTTGGAAAGACGACAAACACAATACAGTGTTGTCAGTAAACAGCTGTTTGAACGTGAAACATCAAACTTTGATCGTACTCCAATTAATGAAGGGAATAAATCCATTTTTCAAACCTTGTTGTAATTCCAGGCCGCTCTATGCGCCGTTCACATTGTTAGAAAAGTGCACGACCTGGGGGAACTTTTCGCCCCGGCCGCTCGCTCTCTCCTCTCAGAGAAAAACCACGGTCAGTTCATCAAAAAGAAAACAAATCTCAAAATCATCTGTAGTGAAGGAATTCCGTTTTAGCTAATTGTTTTGATGTATTTCTTCCCCGTCCGTCCCCAGGTGTGCTACACGGTGCCGTGGTGCTCATCACCGAGCTCTGTGAGCAAAACTCTGAGACTCTGGAACAGTTCAGGAAGGTAGGAGACACACACACACACACACACACACACACACAGAGACCTCATCCCATCAATCAGTTCTGTGTCGTTACGTGCACGGTTTGTGAAACAGTGTGTTTATGTTGTGTGTATCCCAGACAGTGCCAGATCTGGTTCGGATCATGAAAGGTTTGATCACGTCGGGTTATTCCCCAGAGCATGACGTGGCAGGGATCAGTGATCCATTTCTACAGGTCAGTCTGGCCTCGCCTGCAGCTGCCCAGATGTTACGCCACCAACAGCTCTCTTGCTGTATTCAAACATTACTTGCTTATTTAATCTAATGTATTAAGATTGGTATAGAGCACACACAGGAGAGTCAAACAGAGACTTCTTTTGGAAGCACAAGTAGGATTTAGTTCTAACATTACGTATCTAATGTTTTTTTTCCATTTTGTTCACTCTCTCACTTTTTTCCTGTCGTGACTCCTCCTGTGTGTACCAACGGAAGCATAATCCAGATGTTCTCTTATCTCCCCCTCATGGTCCTTAGGTCCGCATCTTGAGGTTGCTGAGAATCCTCGGCCGTAACAACGAAGCAGCCAGTGATGCTATGAATGACCTCCTGGCTCAGGTCTGATGTGTGAACGCTGGAACTGTACAAATGCATTTGGAAAGTCAAAGCAGTAAAACGTTCCTTAGATTTCAGTTGACACTCTTACTGATGTAATAGCAATGTAATATTGACGACCTTAACTAATCAAACTCCCACGTTTGATCCGAAAAGTGTCTGTGTGAAAGAAACAGTCAACAACAACAACAACAACAACAACAGAGCCGTCTGCTGATTTTAATGTTGTGATCAATGAGTCATCGAGGTGCTGTGACAGATTTAGTGATGTGTGTTTACGGTGTGTGTGTGTGTGTGTGTTTGTCTGCACAGGTGGCTACCAACACCGACAGCAGTAAGACAGCAGGAAACGCTGTGCTGTACGAGACGGTCCTCACCGTGCTGGACATCAAGTCGGAGAGCGGCCTCAGGGTGAGGGGCGGACCGGTCTCCACTTCCTGTTTCTATCCACACCGTGTTACACACTCATCCTTCTACCTTTGTACTGAATGATGCTGTCAAAGACAAATGAATGAGTGTCCACGTCTGCCTCTACAACAGGTTCTGGCTGTGAACATTCTGGGCAGATTTCTCCTCAACAGTGATCGGAACATTCGGTTCGTACACTTTCCCATTAATCTGCCCTCCTCCCTGGATTCCAGTTTCCCTTCCAGTCTTCTACTCCTTTGTTCCCTCCCTCCCCTCTTATCTCTCACGGTAATTCTTCCATTTCCGTTACTCCTCATCAACAATCTCACTCTATCCTGAGAGAGAAACCTCCACTTCATATGGACTATGTTCACCAGGAGGTCACTGCCGGTCTTGTCGAAGTCTGGAGGTCTGTTACAGTCCCCTTAGGGTTTTGTTATGGTCCTGTTTTTTGGGTTTGTCTCCATGGGGACTGTGTAGTCTCTCTTTGGTCTCCTGACAGAAGTAAGACCGGTTTATCCCTCGTGAAAGCTGCTCCAGTCCTCCACAGTGTGTCGATGAGATCCGATCGATCGAGTTTGACATCAGATCGATTCGTTCATGAGATATTTCAACATGTAGTCCAGAAGGATCATTGAATCTTAACTCTTAATCTAAATTCTTGCTGCTGCTTAGATATGATATTAAATAAACAGGATTTATTCGGATGCTGCTGTAGTATCACACGCTCTTAAGCTAAAATTGCCATTGCGTTTTGTGTGTGTTCTGTGTGCGCTGCAGGTATATTGCCATGACGTCTCTTCAAAAGATTGTAATGACGGACCACAACGCAGTACAGCGACATCGGGGCACCATAGTGGACTGCTTGAAGGACCACGATGCGTCTGTGAAAAGGTGACTTCTTCTGTTTGTCAGAGAAACCACATTTCAGACAGATTTTCTAAATCCTGAGGCATGTGTACCCTCCTGTGTGTGTGTATCGTGATTTTACCACAATACCCATAATGACCTCAAACGCTATGAACATAAGTCAGTCAAGTCCAGGATGGATTTGAATGTAAAGGTCAAATTTTAGTAAGCAGAGCAAAGGTGACAGATCAATGTTTTAGCGTTAACGTTCAGAAACTCAGCTTGGCTCGTAGGTCACATGGTCTGGTCAGGTTTGTTGGTGGAGTTGCCGTGACGAGGACACAGCGTTCCACACTCAGGGGATCAAATCAGCCAAACTCCAAACGGAGAATAAAACTGCTTTATGATTGGTTACATTAAAATGGAAAATGGAGCCGACAGTAACGGTCAGCAGGTCTCAGGATGTACAGACGTACAAACTGCTGCGTCTTCTCTGTCCACCCAGACGTGCGCTGGAGCTCTCGCTGGCCCTGGTGTCCGCGACCAACATCCGCTCCATGATGAAGGAACTGCTCGTCTTCCTCTCCTCCTGCCCCGCTGAGCTCCGCTCTCACGCTGCCAGTGGGATATTCAACGCTGCCGAGAGGTAACGGAGGAAACGCGAATGCGCCGCACGCACACACGGTCGTGTGCGCGTGAACACGTTCAGGTGCACGCGTCTTAAGTTGGCGTGGACGTATTTTAACCCTTTACATGCCGCCCCATCAGCAAACGGCTCTAATTATGGAAACCGAAATAAACAGCATCTTAATTTGCTTTGCATCTGAAAACAAAGTATAAATTAGGTATGTTTTACAAATCTAAATTTTCAAACCTAGATCCCATTTTTATCATTTCTCTCCACTTATTATGGTTTGTTGTTTAAATGACCTGTCACCAACATCCAATGACGTTCCAGTAAAAGCAGAAATACCGAGAGCCTGTGGCAGTATAAAGGGTTAACAGAGAAGACACGCATGTCTGTGTCAGTGGGTAAAGACTGTGTGTGTGTGTGTGTGTGTGTGTGTGTGTCCCAGTGTGTGTCTGTCTCCACTCTGAATGAGCGTCCCGTCTCTTTACTGTGATTATGAATGGCGTTCTGTTTTTACTGTATCACTCTCATACTCTTGCACTGCTCTGTTATGTGACGATGGATCCGTGTTTGCGTGTGTTTCGACCCGGTCTCCGGCACCACTGAGCGCGTGTGTGTGTCTCTGTGTCTCTGTCAGGTATGCACCTTCTCAGCGCTGGCACATTGACACCATCCTGCATGTCCTCACCACGGTAAATACACACTGTGCCTTCCACCTGCTGCCTATAAGACGGGCACACACTCACAAGCCTTTTAAAATAGGACGTCATTAAAACACTCCGCCGCAGTGTGAGAGAGGCCTCATGGAAGAAGAGAGCGGGGTCGTACACACTCACACACACACACACACACACACGTCTATGAGTACAAAGTATGTGCTTCAAAGCTCCTCCGCTCTCAGCTCTGACTGATGCCAAGGTCCAGCAAAACTTCATGGAGAATTCAATTCATTGTCTTATGACGTAACACGGGGGAGACACAGAGAGAGAGCGAGAGAGAGAGAGATGGACAAAGATGTAGAGATACAGTGTCAGGGAAATGTGTTTGACTATCTGAGACCCATCTCTCTCTCTCTCTCTCTCTCTCTCTCTCTCTCTCTCCCTCTCTCTCCCTCTCTCTCTCTCCCTCTCTCTCCCTCTCCCCTCTCTCTCGCCCTCTCCCTCTCCCCCTCTCTCTCCCCCCCCTCTCTCTCCCTCTCTCCCTCTCCCTTTCTCTCTCTCTCTCTCTCTCTCTGACT
>OMNV01007168.1:4948-26329 GCA_900303265.1 Brotula barbata
GAGAATGGTGAATAAAGATAGGTGAAAGTGTATTTTTCCTTTGTTGTTTCAGCTTATTATTGGTCAATGTCGATTAAGGAAACCCAACCATGCTGCACGGCCGAGCGAAGTTTACAGCAACAGCTGCCGCACGAGTGTGTGTTCATAAATGTGTAATTGTGTTAGAGAAGGTGTCAAGAGGGAAAGCTCAAGGAGGAACGTAGCGATGCTCATGTTAGAGCTGGAGTCTGTGAAAAAGAGAGGGAACGCGTGTGCGTGTGTGTGTGTGAGGATGAGCCGGATCCAAAGGGAGAGCAGCACGGGGCCCAGAGATTGAACTGCGGAAACGTACCACTCTCTCTCTCGCGTGCAGTTTGTGAGATTGGATTGAACTCTTGTCCGCTGCAGGAATTGCCTATGAAGATATCGTGTGATGAGTTTTTTTTTAGCTTTTTTTTTCTTCCTGCCAGCATGTGTGTGTCCATGTGTTCTGCCGTGGAACATTGGAACACGGCCAGTGGTGCCCCTAAGGGTTGGCTCGGGGGGCCGAGGCCTTTATTACTCTGACCAGTGGAGGATGAATAACTGAAATCCGTTGCTAAAAAGAGAAACCCAACGATTGTTAGCAGTTCATTGTGTGCACTCTTGCTTTCAGAGTGGGTGAAGATGTATACTAGCCATAAGTGTTGACAGTAAAACAGCTGTTTCCTGTCTTGATTCATTAGTTCTCCTACGAGCAATATTTTCACTCAGTGTGCATAGGCGTCTTCTATTCTCGAAAAGTTCAAACAAATAAACATATTTTATAGCTCACTAAGGTGGGGGTGTTTTGGCAGTGAACATTGATCAGTGGACTTAAATTAGAATTTATTTATCCCTTTACTGAAATACAATACAGTCCTGTGAGCACAAACGGCTCGGCTCTGGAAAAACCTCTTCCTGGCAGCATTAAAACAGAAAATTCCAATAAATAAAAAGCTGATTGATTTTAATGGATACGAGTCTTCCCGGCCGCATATAATCTCCACCGGTACAGCACGATTGTACCCATCTGTCTGTCCGTCTTTATTTGACTGGAGTTTTTTTTTCCACTTTTTAAATCACTTCTCAAAAACTAAGACAGCAAATTTAATGAAAATCTAATTAAACCCCAATCCAGATATTGATCCAGGTTTGGCAGATTAATGTGTATGCTCAGATGGGTCACACGTATGGTGTCACCGCACTAATTACTGTAAAAACAAATAGAACCGGGAACAGGCACCATGGATGAAGATCCAGAGGAAGATAACGTCAGCTGTAGAAATAATCTACACATTTGATATGTTTGATTGTGTACATGTCTGAATGAAAAAAATGTGTCAGTCGTGAAGATGCCCTCTAGCTGTGTACTGTCAATCTGAGGAATATTTCAGATTAGATGATGATTTTCCTCTTTTTTTAAAGCTTCTATCTGCAAATTAAATCTCCTGGCCGTTCAATGTGCATTGTGGTGCGTATTGATTTTATTGAGCCGTATATAGGGAGGAGAATGATTGATGGCAAAAGAAAAACTAATACAGAGGCACGCAGATACACACACACACACACACACACACACACAAAGGAATGGATAGATTTGAGAGGAGCACACATAAGCCTGGGGATCATTTGGCTGTTATCACTGAAGTCCACTGTCTAATCCTCTGGCAGCTGTAGGACAGTTCAGCCACACAGTGACAACTAAGTAATAATAACGGCACGAGTGTGTGTGTGTGTGTGTGTGTGTCCATAATAAATGCCTGAGTGATTTATGGAGGCCCTTAATCAGTGCTTAAGCAAGAAACGTGAGTTTGACGATGTTGAGGCTTGGCTGTTTTGTTTCAATGAGGAAGAGGAAATGGATGTTGTAACTACTTCCTGAAAACTTCTCATGAAACAAAAGTAGTTCATGCACAGAAAAGAAAGAGTTGCCAGATGCTGAGCAAACAATCAGGAAGGAGGGACTGTTAACATTTCATCACAGTTCACGCAGGCGATCCCGTGGCCTTCGATTTTCCAACTTCCCTTCTGGAAGGTGGAATTTATTCTAATGGCTCCACATTGGCTCTCCATCAACTGCTTTTCTGCGATTTCACCTCGGGTGCCCGTGCAAGCTTCCTATCAGGAGAGATCTGCGCTCGCAAATGATAGATAGTGTAAACAAAAGGTGTTTTATGTGTGTGTGCTGCGTCTCGCATCAGAGGTGTGTTTGTGCTACGTCCTTCCCTCTCCTTGCTGCGTGTAATCAGCAAGCTGGACACACGGAGACCCACACACACCTTAACACAGCTACGCCTGGATTTCATACAGGTGTGAGGTCTATTTTAGAGTGTGGGAAGTGGAGTGGACTTCAGGGGAGACTAGCTTCTGTTTTGTAGTGCGTCCTTCTCCTTCCACTGAGGTCGAGGCTGCACAATCTCAGGAATCCCCAATTTGCCAAAAGGCTCAAATTACACAGCAATCTTTTCAGTAATTCAAGTTTTTGTGGTGCACACACAGAGGGGGTAAACAGCAGCGGCGTTGATGGCTGTTCAATCAGACTCGGGGTTATTTGGTGCTGAAAAGATGGCGGTGGAGGAATTGTTGGTTTTTGGATTCACTCATTGGCTGTTTGAGGAACTTGTTGCAGATCGACTCAGACTACAGATCGACTCAGACTACAGCAGCGACGTCTGATCATTTCAAACTCAGACATGCTGGAAAATGAACCGGTCAGGACTTTCTGAATTCTCCAACTAAACGAATGTTTGAGACGTAAGGAGCTTTGATCACAAGGTAGTCTGCAAATAAATAATGTGGGATTAAATTGTGATGTCTGAGAGTGAGGGAGTGTGTTCAAATACGACAGAGTATTGGAGCCACGGTAGAAAAAAAACTTTGTAAATTCATGACTTTCATCTCATAATAATATCTCTTGGAAATGTTTAACTCTATTCTCCTAAAAATATTGAAAATATTGTCATAAATTTCCGTTATTTTCCTAACGTAATAAACTTTTGGGTGTATTTTCCTAATGACAACATTTTATTGTCGTAATATTTTAACATTACTCTTGTAAATGTACAACTTTATTCTCGTAATATTACAACTTTATTTTTCACAATACTGCAACATTGTTCTCGTAAATGTATGACTTTATTGTTTTAATAATACAACTGTATTCTTGTGAATTCACAACTTTATTCTAATAAATGTACGACTTCATTCCCATAAATCTACAACTATATTGTCATAAATCTACGACTTCATTCTTGAAAATTTACAACTTTATTCTTGAAGTTTGTCAAATCTATTTATTTCCAACAGTGGCCTTTATACTCCATTGTATGTAGCTGATAGTGTATTTTGGTAAGTGAGAAATCAACGTGTGTATGTGTGTGTGTGTGTGTGTGTGTGTGCATGAGTTACCCACGTCTTAACACTCCCATGTAATGTAGGCACCACTATGATTCATGAACTCATAAAATAACAAATCCCAAATGAGATGAAAGCATCGTCTCAATATCCAAACCAAACATGTCACTTGTCATTTGCATAAATGATTAACAAACAAATTAAAGATGTAAATTCCACTGACTCTCCGCTGCCATTCACGGCGTCAGTGAGAGCGTTAACAGGCCGGCATGTTTCATGGTGATACATGAAGAAAATAATATGTATCTTCATCATTCATTACCCAGTGCTGCAGCCACATAAACAGCAGCCTGCTGTCTATGAATATTCATGTCTACAGTACAAATACACACAAATCACCAAACATAAACTCATTAATACAAAATCTCGCTTTTACTGCATTGGCATCCTGACTGATCTCATATTTTCCTTGAGTTTTTCCAAATCCTGAGTTACGTTGGAGACTGTGTTCGATCTCGTGAGATGTAGTTAGGATGCGACCTTGAACGTACTGATTCAAAACGATGCCTTTGTTTGTTATTTTTGCGGGAAACCTCTGTTATCAGAAAGTAATTACCTTGTTGATGCGTTTTTCGCTGTATCTTATTTACTCTCACTCTAGAGAGGAGCCTAGAAAACATTACGTTGCTCTTCTTTATGTGATTAAGGATCCTATTAACCCTAATCTATCCAACTTTGTTGATCAAAATGACTTGCTGATGACTAAACAATCTCTCCGTCTCTTTTCTCTCTCATCCTGATTGATGGGTACAAGGTGCTAAGGCGGGAGCCGCGTGAGGTAGGTGTAGGGGGGTACGTCCGGGAAGAGATCAGAGGCTCTGCTCCGTCTGTTTTATATGTCTCCTCTACAACTATTTTAGGATGAACAACGGGACCCCAGTACACCATGGGACTCTGTGATGCTGGGTCGTACGGCTTTCCTGGCTGCACTCCACCTTATTATGAATAAATCATAATAATCACCTCTCTCTCTCTCTCTCTATCTCACTCCTCCTGTCCCCCAGTCCAAACCTCATGTTGTTTTCTAATCCTTATCTGAAACGTCATCATACATAAACATAATTTATCTACCTTAACGTCTGCAGGGACACGCATGATGACTGACGCATTACAGACTACCTGACAGGGAGAACACAGTATGTGAGACTAGGGGGCTGCACATCTGAGACAGTGGTCAGCTGCGGGGAGTTCCTCAGGGGACGGTGCTCTCCCATGCACTGTTCACCGTGTACACCTCTGACTTCCAGCCCAACTCTGAGCTCTGACATGTGCAGAAATACTCAGACAACACGACGATTGTGGGGTGTATTAGAGACGGACAGGAGGGGGGGACTACAGGAACCAGGTGGAGGACTTTGCGAGGTGGACTAAAACGAACCATCTGCTGCTGAACACATTGAAGGGGTGGAGGTGGAGGGGATCAGGACATACAAATACCTTGGGCACTGGACTAGACTAAAGAAAGCTGGAGAACCAAAGTATCTATCTATCTATCTATCTATCTATCTATCTATCTATCTATCTATCTATCTATCTATCTATCTATCTATCTATCTATCTATCTATGTGTGTTTGTGTATTTATATCTGTGTATATACAGTATGTGTGTATATACATATATACTGAATCAAATTCTCTGGGATTAGAAAGAAGAATTTGCAAGAAAAAAAATGTGGATATGCTTTGATATTATAAAGTCGCAAATTTGCCTGCACCTGCACACATACAAACACACATTCAGGTTGTTTTTTTATTGTGTGGACATGCTTTCATTGATGAGTGTGTGTTTGTGTGTGTGTGTGTGTGAATGCCATAATTTTTTGGGGGGGTTTTTCTCCTTGCAACTTTATAATCTTAGAGAATTTGGCTCGGTATTTTTTTGTGTGTGTGTGTGTGTGACTACTGTGGCCTTAATAAGCCGTCGCGGATCCCGTAAATTTCTGACAGCTATGAATGTGCACGGCTTCATTTTTTTCCATGTATATGATGCAGTACAACACAAAGGGACAGGACAGGACATGACATGACATGACATGACATGACAGTACATGAAGTGTGAGACAACGGAACAACTTTGGTCTTAACTCTCCAAGCTGGTACAGAGCAGTCCACTGATTGCTACAAAAGACAAATGTTCCGGTGGTGTTTTCTCCAGACTGATAGAGTAAGATAACCTACTTCAGCATGCAAACACAACAACAGGAAGTGTGTACCGGTAATGAAATGCAGTACACACGGGTGTACCTGGTCCACTGAGGGTAGCTTATGATGAGTGGCCATATGTTACATCCGCATAATCCGAGACAGAGGGAAAGGCATACTCAATAATACATTTTCTGGTAAACAATGTAAAACAGAAAGTTTTTCTGTAAACAATGCAGGTGCGCAACCTTTGGGCAGGATTGTGGAAATGGTGAAGATCCCAAGATATCTGTAAATAGCCAGTGTTTCTAAGAAGAGCAACATTCACAGAATAAATATCTGCCATAATCTTCATTCCATTCTTTTGTGATTGACATCTATTTGGTGATTTTTCCTCAGTTTAAAACTAACTTTAGTTCAATCAGGTGGTTTTGTGAAGAAGTGAAGCAAAGTTGCATTTCTTTCAACAGCTACACTATAGTACAAAACTGTATCATCAGCATAAAATTACTCCTGATTTCAGGGACATTAGTATTATGTTGGCACAGTATCACCAAGGGGGCAGAAGTTTTTGAAATACAACATGGCATAAGAATCTTTTTAGTGCAGTGGTGTGGGTTAGATTCTGGCCTGTGCCCTTTGCTGCACGTCATCCCCTCTCTCTTTGCCCTGTCCATCCTCTGTCTCTCTACTGTAACTATCACAATAAAGCAGAAAACGCCAAAACAATGTTGCAATTGCACGATGTCGTTAAGAGTTATGGTATTGGTAATTGTACCACATCTACAAGAATTTAGTAAACACAACAGCGTTGCATGATGTGGTGTAGTTCGGCCTTTTTGGTCCTTCTGATGCTAACCGTTGTTCTATTGGTGCCTACAGCAAAACTCTGTCTTGTCTGCAAATGAGAGATTACAGTTTTTTTTCATTTGAGGTTCACATGCACACCAGGGTTCCACTTATGTGCACCTCAATATAAAGGCTTCATAATTGCCCACATTGTGCTGCAGTTGGGTGAGGATTTGCACCAAAGGCTAATCGTTGTTTCATGGACCAATTTTACCCCAAATTCTTGTAAATCTGTCAAGTTGTTCTTAGTGTATGGTGCTAATTCACCGATGAAAAAAAAATCCAAATATGTCCAAAAATAACCTTGAAACCTGAAACAAAGAACCTTTAGATATTTTATGGAAACGGCAAGACCTACAGAGCCATAAAGCTCCGGTTTATGGTCTACCAAGAAGGCAATATACAG
Source organism: Brotula barbata (assembly GCA_900303265.1). Classification (NCBI taxonomy): domain Eukaryota; kingdom Metazoa; phylum Chordata; class Actinopteri; order Ophidiiformes; family Ophidiidae; genus Brotula; species Brotula barbata. The sequence goes on from OMNV01007168.1 coordinate 11,760, forward strand.
ACTTTGTAGAGAAAGAATATTTAAGGGGCCCTATAATTCTTCATAGCTGACCTCGACCTTAAAACCCTCAGGCGTTTGGCAGGCTGTACATCCCAGTTGTACTGCCGCAACACCATCCTCTCAGGGACCATCCCAGAGTGTCTCCTATGGACGCACACAGAGCTGAGTGGTTATAGATCACAGTGGTTAGCCCCACGCTGACCTTTAGCTCCACGTAGGAGATATGAGACTCACGGGCTACTGTCAGTGCGTGAAAACCATAAAGAGGTTATATAGGAAGGTCTGGACTGGCCAAAATCTTTAGGTGTAAACAGTTAATGGGTGTAACGACAGGGGAGCGAAGAGTGAGGATAATGGTGCAAGTGTATGAAAGACATTAAAAATAAATCAGTAATCTCTGACAAAAATGTAGAGAACAAGAGTAAATCTCACATTTACTCTCCTGATTTCAAGTCCTTTTTATGTTGGATTTCTGGATGATGATATATGTTTTCAAAAAGAATAACTTAAACGTGGCAATATTTCGTTCAAGGAGAGAATAAGTAAGTAAAAATAAGCAAAAATCAAGAATTTAGGTCATTCTGACAATCTTTAAACTCATATTCAGACAGAATATGCAATACTTTTATGGACAAATGTTTTCATGTAAAGCAGGGTTGATTGATCTGTGGACAGGTGAAAAGTAAATTATTTGTTTTAATGCAATATTTCTGCGGTTGTGTCTCGCTGTGAAAGCTCCAGCAATCTGATTTGCCAACTGTGACCCTATGTTTGATTTGTATGCAACCTTTTTGACAGATATATCTATTCGCCACAACTTTCACTGATATCTGGCTCAAAAAAATTATCACATTCTCCAGCTGCAGACAGCAGCCAAAGGGTCTCTGAGGGTCCTTAATCCCACATTGTGCCTGAGTGTGAAGTGATGTTCAAGGATCGGTACAAGGGAGGAATTAGATGAAGTGGTCAAGGGCCATAGGTCGATAATGGATCTCCGCAGGGAACGTTGAATAAGGTAAGGACAGGGGAGGAGCATGGAGAGGAGAGTAAAACCAGTGAAAAAAAGGAAGAAACCATGACAGAAGGAAGGTTTTGGATTCTAGATCAGTATTCAGCGTTCAGTTCTATTGTTTGTTGTCTATTAACTATTTCAAATGATGCTTTATTCTAGTCAAAATAAGGTGTCATCGCTTTTGGAGAATACGGTTGTGGCTTCCAAAAACGGACTTTTCATCCTTCGTCTCAGAAATCCATCCAATATTTCAATTATAGTTCGCTTGGACTTTGTGGCACTGCTCAAACTGCACATCAAACGACAGCTGATGAGACTTTTCATACGTTGGTGTCTGTCAAATTAGGCTTAAAACTGGGCCCAAAGCTGCCCCCCTCCCCCCACAGATCAACCTGTCCTGCTGCTGGTGAGTGTGTGCATTTCCCAACAGCCTCTTTGGTGACAAAACTGCTGCACCCTCATCTATCTTATTATGTTTTGTTTTTATGCTAATATACAAAGCAGCTAACGTTATATTTTACCTCAGCCAAGACCTAGGGGACTTGGACTTAGGATCAGACACAAAACCTTCTTTTCACAGCCGTATTTTCCGTCTGTGCTGTTTTCAATGGGCAGTTGTCACACTCACCCAACACGAGCATCTCACAGCTGACCCACAACAACGAGCATTTGTTCCCTGTTGCCTTGCCGCTTCAAATGATTCCATCATCTCTGCATGGAACATGAAGACGGTTTGTCTTGTTTTCAGCTGGGACTCTCATTCAAACTGCGACGTTTCAAATGTCAATTAGTTGTGCGCTGGCATGCATATTAATGCGGACAATCAGCCTCCCCCGTCGGCTCAGACAATGTGAATTTATGTCGGTGTTTGAGTGCGGTCTACTTACCCGGGGATGCAAACAACGCTAATTTCTTTAATCACAGAACCAAGCTGTGATTATTCGGATATTCTCCTGAGGACGTTTAAGTTCAATTTGTGAGTCGAATAAAATTTTGAAAAGTTTCCACTGGAGAACACAAATGATCTGCAGTGGTGTCACGAACGGATTTCAAGTGGGTTTCAACATGTTAATTATTGTATAATATCACTATCATCTGTTCTTCTCACAGCATAATACTGCATTGTTTTGCTCCTTAATCTTAAACAGATTAGGGATTTTGTGAAGACTAGAAGAGAGGATTAAGTGAGAGAGAGATACAAGTCCATCCGGTTGTGTTTATGTGCATTTTTTGATTGCCTAAACATTTAAAAAAACAGCTACATCTTGCATAAATCGCCTCACATTTGTTTGAGGAGGACAAGTTTGAATAAATGGAATTTACAACACAATTTTGGACTTGGTGATCGCTTATTAAAATATTTGTTAAATCATCCCATATGTATCAAGATCTGAGAGTCTTTGTTGGTAGTGTTAGTCTAGCTCGGTCCTTTATGAAAAAAGTGGTACTATAAGAAAAAAGAAGATAATGTAAATAGAAACTGGGATTAAAGCCTTTGGCAAACTGTGCGAAAATATTACTTGTCTGATGTTTTTTCTCTTCGAGTCTGCCTTCTAAACTCTTTTGGTCTTGCAGCTTCCAAAGTAACCGCCTACCATTAGAAAATCTAATCTCTGCCTCTGAAGTCAAGCAGCTCCTCTCCTCCCAGTACCTTACCTCTTCATCTACTCTTTACTTCTCTCTGAAGATTCCATCAGCTGCTCTCAGATCCGTGATGATGACATTCCCTTCACAGTCTTTCTCTCTCTCTCCAAGTCCTTAGAAACCCATACACTGATGCCAATCTGTTGTGCTTATGCAAAACCGTTTGAAACAGATCGTCTGCTAAATTCCTGCACAGTGGAATGCAGAGCTTTTATATGTTAGGCTACTGTTGCACATTTTTGACCACATCAGCATCTTTTTGAAGTTGTTCCACTGAAATGAAGACCGTTTGTTTGGTTTATTTAAGTTCTGCTTTTATAGAACTTAGAACTTTTATAGAACTTTATAGAACTGGAACGGCATATGATAAGGAGAGAGCGCAGTCGATATGATACTCACAAACTCACACACATATTAAAGATGGCCGTCACACGGGTGCTGCATGTTTTTCATTTATTTATTTATTTATTTATTTATTCACTTACTTACTTATTTTTTGTGGTAGTCGTTTCTGTTGTTAAATCTCTCTGGGTCTAAAAAGACATCGCATTTATGCATTTGAACGTGTGTCTCCAAAGTGACTTTCAATACATGTTGTTTGCTAAATGAAGGAGTTTGACTGTCAGTCAATGTCCTCAACTTGTTGCTCGAAGAGGAGACAGGCTGAGATCCAAGGCTAGCGATTGAAACATAAAGCTGAGTGTCATCAGCGTAGCGGCGGTAGGAGCACCCATGTGCCTGAATGATGGGACCCAGTACGGTTGTACACAGCGAGAAAAGGACCAAAGAACATATCACAGAGCCGCCCCGTTAAGGTGGTGTGACTCGGACCCCCCGTCTCTCCATTTCACCTGGAACGATTGCCTTCCCAGCTAGGATTCAAACAATTTCAACGCAGTGCTAGTTACGCTCTGTTTGCCTATAATTTTGTTTATTTAATTGTGTCAAATGCAGCAGCGAGGTCAAGGAGAACGAGAACGGAGGACGTGGAGGCGGTCCTTGCCGGGCGTAGATTTTTTTGAAAGGTATTTTTTGACAATATATTTGAAAATACACCTGATTTAGCATTTTGTGCTGATGTAAATTGGACTGACTATTTAAAAACCAAAACACCAACAATGAATGAAAGGTACATGAACCCATTCAGAGCTAATCGGTGGTCATAATGTCATTTTTTAAATCATTTGCGTGGGTAGTTTGCAAAGGTGATCCGTCTTAGCCCCCATAATGCCCACTGCTGGACGTAGTATCTAATCCTTCAGATGTCCTTGGGATGCTTTCACGTGATTTGCAGTATTTGCACCGCCGTGAGCAATCAGTACGACGCTCACAATCACGTTTCCCACAATCTTGACACGCTGCACCAGCGAACAGAGTACGGGAGCGACAACACCTACATCAAGAAATGCCCGGGGTTGATGCAATCACACTTTGCAGTGATGGATTTGAGAAACACGGAGCTGTTCGCTCACGTGGACTTGAACTTTAAGCACATTGGCAGAACAGAGAGTCCGAGCGGTTCGTTTTGCTCAAGGCCACGTCACTGCATGGCTCCAGTACACAATAATGGAACACCCAACGCCACAGCTCAGAGGACTATTTATGTCATTTTCCAGCTCAAGATTTAAAGGGAACATTTTCCTCACAAAACCTGATTTTTAGGTGGCCAGTGTGAGTAGATGAGATGGAACAAAACTGTTTGAGGAAGTCAATATATCTCCAAGTCTACACCGTGTATGGAAAGAAAAACGGGAGTCACTTATACGGGAGGTAAATAGGAGCACATTCAGAGAGAAAATGTGTGTTTTATTGTGAGAGAAAGGAAGAAAACAGAGCTGTTATGTGCCATCATCTTTGTCCTCAACTTGCACTATTGTATTGCTCCATCTCAGCAGTTTCTCTGTCTGAAACACTGCTGAGACTCAGGGAGAAAGAACGAGCAGACTGAGGATGATGATGATGATGGGAAACATGTAAGGCAGAGACGGATGGGGACACAGAGAGGCAGAAAATTTGAGAATAGGAGAGAAATGGAGAGCGGGGCTCGTGCTGAACAGAGGGAGGGAAGAACAATTGATATCCAGGGAGAGAGAGAGAGAGAGATGGACATGATATCTGACAGCAAAAATGAGAATGGGACAGGAGAGGAGCGGAATGATTTGCCTGTTAATCAGAAATCCAATCTAGTCTGCTCTGTGTGTGTGTGTGTGTGTGTGTGTGTGCAGCAGGATGTACGTTGTAAAAGATTGATTCTTTTTCTTTTACGTATACAGGTATATAGGTTCTACATATTTACTTGTGTAGCCTATGATTATATGTAATAAGATCATCAAATCAAATTGGATACAAACAGATCCGTAAGAGCACTGACAGAGGACCAAGAGGACTCATGATTGAGCTGTCAGACAGGAAGAAGAAGAGGACAGGATGATGGAGGGATGGAGCGAGCACCACACGGGAAAAGAGATTTCGATTTTAGGAAGGGAGCGGCGTGAGTCGGAGAACTATCGGACAACTATCAGGTTTCCATCCGTCTGTCCTGTCTGTGGCGCAGCCCTGTTTTAGAACCATTCATGATGGGTCAATGCTGCAGACTTATCGTCCTCGCATCATCTTATCGCCGGCTAGACTGAGTATCACTAACACTCAGATTGGTGAGCCCATCCAGGACACATCAGGGCTTAAACCCACGACAACCTACCATCAAGGACACTACATTCCTCTTCTATTTTTACATGTTTGACCTGAAGATATAATCGTCATACTAATGTAGAATGAAATTAGAAAGGGTGACCATATCCTATTTTTAGGATCAAAAATGGATCCTAAATTGTCCAAAATGTCCAGAATTTGGCTTTTCTTCCATGTTGACGTTAGCATACAGCCTTCATGCATTCTGGGCCTGATTCACTGAGATACCAAACATCGAGTACTACTGTAAATAGCGTGTACATTCTAACAGATTGGTGTTCAGCTGGTGTACAGTTTGCTGGTGATCAACTAAGACCAATTGTATGAATAACAATAGGCGCAAACGTGTAATAACATGAGGCTTTTGCATTTTTTTTAACGGTTTCTGCTATGGAGAGTTCGGACAGAGGTAAAGCCTAAACCAGTATTGTGCATCGGGTGCAGTCTATGAAACCCGTCTATGAAATCTATATGAATTCTTTCATCGTGTCCACATCTCATCCTCACCACAATAACAGCATCGTACGGCAGGACCAATCAGCGCCTTCCCTTCAAACATATTACATCAAGACACAGTCACAACCGCACCAGGGTGCCAAAAACCACATCGTGCTCCTTTAACACCAGACTGTAACCGCGCTAAAGGCAACAGACTGCACAAATGCAAATATTTTAACACATTGAACCATCGCAAATAGATTATTCAATCTAATTTAGCTGCTTCCAAGTGAAACGTGAACTGTACAACGACGAAGAAGCTGAAAGGGTCAACGGGGTGATGCGTCTCCTGGTTTTCTGCCCTCAATTTAACACTCTGATTGCCCTCTTTTTCATTCAATACCAGTCGTGCATCGTCAATTGTCAAAAGGTAGAGCAGAGCGCAAAGTGTATCAATAGTTTGGACAAAGGATACTGGACTCATTTTTAATGCGGACCGTCACCCGAGTCAGCCGAATTCTAGGGTCCTGTTCCTGACCTTCGTGTGACGTTGAGAAGATGCTTCAGCTGAGACAATCTGGGAGAGTCTCATCCACACCGAGGAGCTTTTTAACTAACTCAGTAGAGTTCTATCCGAGAGAGTCACACAAGTCTTCTCCTGACTCCTCTGAATCTGTCTCACCCAGGAATGTACTGGTCTGGGTCAAGGTTCTTCTAAATGTCCCTTCCTTGTCTGCTACATAGACAAAGACAACAGCCCGAGTTCTTCTGTGGGAGGAAGTCCGGCATTGAACCGTGCTGTCGGGTTTAACTCCACACCTGCTCAGTGCAATCTGTAGGACAGCCCCACTGTACCTACTGATAGCACTCGAGCTTTTGTAGAAGCACCAGGTCCATCTTCAGGAGGAACTCCAACCCTGTCATCAGCTCTTTACTCTGTGGCCATCTGGGAGGAGCTACAGGGTCTTTTAAGCTCCAACTTCCAGCCTGAAAATCTACTTTTTTCACTGAACCCAAGTAAACACAATCCCCGTTCTGCCATTACAGGACTAATCTCTAAACTATTTATCTTATATGTGCAATCACCCTTATAATACCAAAGTGCAATAACTTGGACACTATGTGCAATATTTTATTAGCTCCACATTCGGTGTTTGACACTTTGACATGGTATTTTATGCTGTTTTTTTATGCTTTATTGTGTATTGTGAATGCGGACAGATGTGTGTGTGCAAGAGCGTGTGTATGCATGTCGTTTTTTTTAGGGTGACACACAATTTGGTTGTACTATTTTTGTGCACTGACAATAAAGTTTTCGGATTCTCTCCCACAAGAGAGGTGACATTTCATGTCCTGAATCCATTTTTGGCTCCTGTCTGTCTGGTGATGCACCAGAGCACACCGGAGCACACCAGAGCACACCGGAGCACGGAGCAGGTCTGTCCTGTGGAGCCTGATTCAAAAGGGTTCTGGTTTTCACCCTGGGCTGATATGCCAGGATGATCGTACCAGGCGCAGGAGAGTATGAAAACACACAAAAATGGAATGGAAATCTTCACTGTACTATCCAATATCCACTATTTGTGCTAACTGTTCCAACAACTGCACAACTGGACAACAAATGTGAGCCTGGACACACACACACAGGTATACACATCAGGAATACCAATGAGAGATTTATCATGTGAGGTTCTGGGTCTGGATAGGAGACGGGGGTTGAGCCTGTGATTCGCACAGTATCTGGTGCCGGCCTTGGCTGGCAGGAGTGTGTGAACGCAGGCAACAGGTGTCTGGGAATGTTGGCATGAGTTCAAAGGCAATACAAGTTCGGGTACGACAGAATCTGAGCGTTAGGGAGTGTGGTGACGAAGAGAATAAGAGGTTGGACAGGGAGGTTGAAATTAAAGGGAACACCCTCAACAGACACAAAAAGCAGAAAAGGGGAAAAATGGAATGAGACAGAGGAGAAAGTGGAGGTTTATAAAGTTTATGGTCTGGCTCATCCCCAGAGGAGGTGTAGTGTTTCTGGCACACAAGATACAGTATAAATGTAGTGACAAGCAACCTAATCTCTAAATCGCAAAATCACTTCTGCCTAATCTCGAGTTAGCAATTCATATATTTTTACAGCTGTTAATTTTCCCAAAGAGGAGAGGTTATTAGATTTAGTTTTAGATTAGATAAGTGTTCAATTTAGATCTTAGATTTAGTAATGTACGCAGCCCCTAAAGTTCCCAAAGGTTGTTGTTTTTTTTCCATTAAAAACAATACTGAGTCACTTTTGATTAATCCACGTATTATGATTTTTTGCATTTCTGTGCACTGAGCAGAAAATATTATGAGCACAACTAGCGAATGACTTTCCAGTAGTTGCAAAAGCTCATAAGTAATTTAATGTGATTCCCTGTTATTGTTCGGCGTAAAACTCATATTTCAGGCACATTCATCCATCCCTGTCAGATTTTCTTCTCTCTCGAGGAAAAGTATACACTTTGCAAATGTCACATTCGAAGTGCAGCAAATAATGATTTTTAACAAAAAAAACGGAGTGGCATACAGCACGTAACGATGACAGTGGGATCGGTTTTGGTGTATTTGTATGTTTGTGGCACACGGTGATGCAGCTTGGTTGGTTATTGGATGCAGCTGGATGTAAGCAGATGGATTCAGGTTTCTGTCAGACGGCTCAAAGTCAGGAAACCTAAGAACTGTTCCAGTATTGTCTTCATTATAGGTACAGTAACAAGAACCTTTGTCACAGTGGCGGCCAGGATGAATGGAAGAAGCCACGGGACAGGCACATCCAGCATCAGGAAGCTGCAGCCGAGGGGAGCTTAGGTTTATCCATCCCAACTCTGCTACCCAGGAAGGGTACAAGGGGACCAGGGAACGGTGGTGGGTGGCGTTCTTAGCCGGACCGAGCCAGGCTTAATTTGAGCGGTAGGCAATTGTGACAGTCGGGGGTGGGGGTTTATGTGGTACGAGCATGGCTTTCAAGGTGCTGCAGTCTTGGTACAATTGTATTGAACTGTGTCCAGTGGCTGAGGCTGCCTCGCTTGTCAGTTGGGAGCTCATGACGTTTGTGCTTCTAGCATAGAGAAACTGTGGGGATTTGGACCTTTTTCTACCTGAGGCTCACAGACAAACAAAATCAGGGATCATTTATATTTTGTAGCATCGGCTCATTTTTTGAGTAAAAAAAAACCCCCAAAAATACCAATTTTAGGGTGAGTAGGTGACGTGCGGTGTGCAGATGAACATAGATCGATTAAGGTTGAGTACGTGCACACCCACACAGCCCAGAGAAGATGTCTCAACAGACAAAAGAAGTGAAAACATCCATCTGTTACTGCCAAAGTGGACCACCATCCAAAAGCAGCTCCAAGCCTGCAGAACGCTGCGGTAAATCAGCCGAACAAAGCTTCACACGCCGCGGCAAGGTGGCCACGGTGTCCAGCACGGTGAAGAGTTTCCTGTTCAGGCTCGTACAGAGAGGGTCACTCCGTACGGTGGAGCGATACGACCGGAGAATAATTGACCTAACGAACGCTGCAATCTGAACTGAACAATCAGAATTTAGAATAAACGACAACATGAGGCGAGCGTGTATGATTTCTATATTCTCCCAGTGTCAGGCAGTAATAACGGGAGGGACTCTGGGGAACATTACACACTTTAAGCGCCGTCAAGCTTGAATTACGGCGGCGTTGCATGCCTCTATCTGCGCAGTACGGAAAACAACAGGGCAGACTGATGGTTGATCCGAGGGCGGCTCGGCGTCAACACGCTGGCAAATGCATCACATTATAAAAACATTAGTGGAACAACAAAAGCAGCATTTATGAAGAAAGCAGCATCTGCTCTGACAAGTCATCCTGCAGATGTCTGACTTTATTTGCTCTTTATAGTCAATAGAAGTAAGGAGTCATTCCTAACTGAATGCTCCATTAATACTTATTACGCTAACTGGCTAAGAGTGTCTGCGGCCTCAAAGCTAACCGCATTGCAGTTAAAATCTAATTGGAGTCAAGGACTCGCTCGTGTAAATGGTTCTTCTAGATGACTGTCTGTCAGAGGGCAAGGATGGGACGATGGCGCGCTGACGTGTGTGTATGTGTGTGTGTGTGTTCAATTAAATTAGGTTGTCCTTTGTCTTTATTATCAATCTGAGTTCCGTCATCGTATCATTAGAGCAGAAACATTGCAGATGAGGAAAATTGCACGATTAATCCGAAAAGCATTGCGGACGGAACCAAATCTGGTCCGTCAGAGCGCACGTGGATGCTGTCGGCTCTCACGGTGAGCAGAACCCAATCACAACAAATGAGGTCTAAGCGCTGGAACACATTCTTCAAAGGTACAATCGGAGCACGAGCTGTAAACATCAAACACACCGTGTCATCGGAATGGGGAGTTGCAACTTGCCATAAAAAGCCATCTTTACACCTAGAACGTGAAAAATTATACAAGCCTCCCTGCTGATGTCCCATGGCAGCTTTGACACATGAATCCAACACTTACACTATCACAACAAACCGCTGAGTGATCTGAACGGAGGGACGTTTACTAAACCTGCAATCTGAGCCACTGGGTCCGTCGTGCATGTGATTTTAAAGAGCTATTCGTAAAGTGTGGAGAATTTGAAGTTGTCCAGATGGAAAACCTTTGTCTGTGGGGCCCAGAAAAGCAAAGGTAAGGTATATAATTGGATGCAAGATGTATAATTTTAATGCCAGGCAGAAAGAGAAATTGGTTTAAATTAAAAATTTTTGGCTCTGTACTGGATGGCATTGCACTTTGAACAAATTTATGCATCATTTATGCCCTCTGAGGTAAATACATCTTATTAGAATATTGTGCTCTTGCTTTTTCCTTTTAAATACACGTCTAAAGATTCTTTTATGTTTAGCTTTTTTGTAAATACGTCACGTTAGCGCCTCACCCTGATTTTTTAATTAGCTGTACCAAAACTATTAACATGTATTTTGATCACATGTATGAAAAAGTATGATTTTTTTATTTTATCTGGTGCTATTGCAAATGTCTTAAGTAGTTGGACCTGAAACTGGGACTGCAACTATGGACTGGGCTAAAACTCCCAAACTAAACACAGGAAATGACAAAACATTGTGATGACGATGAAACATCATACATACCTCAAATATACAAATGTAGGGAACGATTATTTTAGCCTGTACGATATTTGTTTTATGTTGAGAAGCAGATGAACAGCTGCATTTGCCGTTTTAACTCGATGCAGTATGTCCAGGAAATTGTGAAATTGAAAGAATTAAAGCAAAATCAAGCAAAGTCTGCAAAATTTGCAGGGTTTTGCAATTTTGCAAGATTTCCGCCGATTTCTCTGCGTTTAATGTTCAAATTAATGCAAATAAATCAAAACTGGAAGGATTTGCAATTTTTCAAAAGTCCAAATCTGGTAAAGTAATAAAGAACAGTAACGTAACGTGCGCTTACATCATAAAGTGATGTCACTTACTGTCACCTACTGTCTTCATTTTAATAATGGCAAATATTCATCATTTTGTCAACAAATGTGTTCTTTGAAACATAAACACACACAAACACACACACATCAATCGTTGGATCAAAATTAAAAATTAAAAATGACGTGATGTAGCATCGCACATTCAGGTGGAAATACCATGTAAATTACACACAATTTGTCCAATTCCACCATTGTCAATCCCCACCATTTCCCCTCCCCCCGAAAAATACATAAATCTCCACAAAATATGTTGCAATTTTTGAGAAAACGCACAGCATAATCAAGAATTTTTGATGGCAACAATCACAAAAAAACCCTGCGAAATCCTGCATGTATTGTCCTTCCAGCTTCTAGCTGCCCGTAGAAAGGAGGATGAGAGTATTGATGACACATTGCTAAAAATCACGATATCTTAATTATTCATATTATTCTGACTGACTGAATTCCCCGGGCTTTGGTTTTTAGCTCACCTCACATTTCAAATACCAGCAGAGAATACACACCCACTAACAAATCTGCTAGCCTCGTCACCATGCAGTTGCCTTCGCAGCCAGATTGCGGTAGGATTTTAAATTACCCTAAAGTGCTGATGTCATCATTTCGGCCACTGACTGATGCGTCCGAGATATCATTTTCAAGGCAGAGCCGCCTCTTTGTGTTTTAAAATTTAGCCCTTTAGCCTCAAGATACTTACAAACAGCTGCGTCAGGAAGTCAGGACCTGAATTTCAGGTCAAGGTACAAAGTCTTCTAAGAGGCGAAGAGAAGCGAGCGCAGGATTTAATTTAAACTTTGGGTAAACTTCGTTTTCTTTTCATGCCTTTGTGGATAGTTTGCATTAAATCGAAAAGCCCCTTTCGCTTGTCTCTGTCTACCGTTGGCTTTCTGTTCATCCCCCTCCACACACACAGAGACACACACACACACACTTCTGTTCAGTTGTGACCTACTCTTCCTGCACTGCTATGGACAGTGTGAACAGTGAGTGACTCAGATGTTGATGTGACCTTACAGTGTTAATGTACAGCACACAAACTCGGAGGTCTCCGTCTCTCCGTCCGCCTCGGGCAAACATGAATCAGGCCAAGACCAGCGAGAGATAATGGACATTAGACTCGGCTGTCATGTATTCTGAGAAGTGTGGGATCGCAGGACGTGCACACGATTGTGCTTTGAGTTTCTATAATGAATTTTCTAGATTTTATGCGTGGCTTTGTGTATGTGTAGGCATGTGTGTATAAAGATGTAGGCCTTTGTGTGTGTGGGTGGGTTTTCAACGCACTGGTTTAATAACTGACTTGGGAATGTGCGTCTGTGTGTGTGTGTGTGTGTGTGTGTGTGTGATACCATCCTCTATATACGCGCACCAGTATCAGAATCCATTAGGCATTGTATAGCCGAAAGTGCAGGAATAATGTAGGAGTGAGCGTTATTTGGCCCCCTCGAGCGCCGTAACATCAAACCTTAGTCCTTCGCCTGACCCAAAACCTCTGTGGAGGACGAGTGTGTGTAAGGAAGAAAAAAGTGTGTGTTGTTAAACTCGTAGACGATGAATAATAATCAATACTTTGACCTTTGTTGCAACCTAAAGGGTAGCTGCATCGAAACGTACACACCTCATTGCCGCATTTACACCCGTGTGTGTGTGTGTGTGTGTGTGTGTGTGTGTGAGTACAGTATGTGCTGCCCTTATGTATACTCTTTCAAAGTCGCTTCCCTCAACCTGCACTGATACGTGAAAGATGGAGGATGGGAAACATTGAGAAGATGACCGAAACAAATGGCGGGGGAGGAGGAAGGAGAGGGGTGTGTGTTTGGGAGAGAGAGACTAATTTCCTCTCATCCCCTGATCCCCTCGCTGGGCTTTGGTTTATCATACATTTGACAATCTCACTGTTTTATCTATCGACCTTGCCTGCATGGGAACATAATAGAAACTGTCAAGAGTTAAGTCACACATATCAGTTCACACACACACACACACACACACACACACAACTACACACAGTGGTTTTGCTTTTTTGGTAGTACTCGAAGTGGGCCTGCCAATAAAAGCTGCTGACACGGAATGGGAGGTGACAGCTGAGGCAGGTGAGGAGAGGAGCAGGGAGGTGGCGAGGGAGACAAGGAGACAGGAAGACAGACAAGGGGAGTAATTAGGAGAGGCGCGTGATGCGGGAGAGGACGCGGAGATGCGGGAGGACTGACACGGGGAGCAGAAAGTGGAAGGTGGGGTGAAAGACAACAGGTAACAGGCACAATCACACACATACACACATACACACATACACGTGTCCTGAAGGATGATCGCTGCACGCCGCGTTCAGATTGATGTTCCCTCGTTCAGGGACGCAATACTTCACAGACGAATGAACAATAATATACGCTAGGAAAACAATGTACGTAGAAACTAATGTCAAGACAAAATTGACGAGTGGATCTGCACATCCACAATTCCCAGGTCCTCGCTAGACAAAGAGAAAAACCATCTCGTGTTGTTGCGAAATAAATCAAAATCTAAATAAATCTTGCAATTACGACAAAACGCACATAAGTCATACACGCGTTTTTCAGTGCGCCGCTTGTCTATCGTTAGGCTAGCACCAAACCTGCAGTTCAGCGCAAATCTAGACTAAAACTAGCACATAATTACATTACATTGTTAACTTGAAGTAGTCATCCAGCAGATTATGAAGCATTGAGAGTCCACAAAACCAAAAAAAAAAGAAAAAAAAAGCTTTCTATTGTCATGTCCCTTACACACATGGCTAACAAACAGCTAACGAGTGACGCAAACGAGCTAACGTGGAAACGCTTCCGCTATTCTCCATTGACGTGTCCTTACCAGCTCTGTGCATCGGCAACAGCGCAAATTTACTCATTGTTCGCTTTGACTTTATGTCTGCGACGTTTTGCGGACCTCCTCCACCTCCGAGCGCTCAAAGTCTGTCCTAAGGCAGGAGTGTCCGGGTAAGCACGGACGAGGAATGGCTAATCTACAAAGTACAAAAGCACAAGTGGGTGAATACTTCATCAATAACTACAACTTCCAGAGGGAAAGTTTGAAAAAAAGGCGCTGTTCAGAAAAGTCCATTTAGATTTAAATTTAGCAACAGAAGCCTCATTGCAGACAACTAATAAACTAACTAATAAAATATCTAGTTTTCATATTTTCCATGAGCCTGCCCGAGCCTGAGGCCCCGGCTGTGTTATTAGAAGTAGTTTCCCGTCACTTCCACACTCTCATCTTTGCATTCTTCACATTTATTGGCCCATGTCA
>OMNV01007173.1:3535-16298 GCA_900303265.1 Brotula barbata
AAAAATAAAATAATAATAATAATAAATAAATAAAATATATAAACTCAGAAATCTAGTAAATTAATTGCTCATCATCATAAATTAAATATCCTTTTTACATTGGTAACCCATTAATCATTGAGTATAACAAAAATATATGGAATTAAAAAGGTCTCAGAATTTTTACATCATTTTTTTTTCATAGTTGTAATTATAGTTGATGGATTCTTTTCACCTGTAAATGATTTTTATTCTAGATGCGTTGGCTATCATTTATACATACATCCCCAGAATGCATCCAGATACATTTGATATATTTGAAAACATTTGGAATTTTGCTAGAATCTAAAAAGAAATTTATGAGGGTGAACCCATTGGTGATTACCTCAGAGGAAGGTTACAGACAACGGATGTCCATGTTAGATGATTTAAACAGTTACACACCCTAGTTTTATTGTAAAATGTCATGATTTCATGATCTGCTGCTGTTCCAAGATTTTCTCAACAGGATTCTGGACTACTGACAAGAAATGCAACAAAACAAAAGTCGCTAAATCTCAGTTTTGCAGATTTGTGGAATTGTGACTGTCATGCAGCCAGCGATGACCAAACAATAGTGTTTTGTATCTAGGAGACCCAAACCATGGGATCCTGGAGGAAAAAGATAAATGCCATATTTGCAGAGAACAAAATAATAGGCCGTCATTAGGCATTTGCTCTTTTTACTGAAGATGCATTTAGACATTCAACATCTGTAATCACAGAATGTCTTCATCACATAACCAATGCTGTCATACTTCATCACTGCCACTATTGTCCATGTTTCTACTGTGTGGTTTCTTGCCTGTATACCACAAGTCGAATCTGCTCCAGCAAATCTTGAACCTGAAATTATCTCTTAAATCTTGAGAAAGTTGTGAATTTTGTCAGAGAATGTGTTTAACAGCGTTATCCCGACGTGGCTGATGATGTCCAAATGGTTTCACTGTATGTCTCCCATTAAGGACAGACAAAAACTTGCCCAACAAAAGCTGTGGGATGTCTGCTTTGACTTTTGGCTCATCTGTGGTAGAATATGTCTGTTAGTCTGTTTGTTTGTCTGTCTGTCTGTCTGTTGGCCAGCCTGTGATCCCTGCCAGCAGCACAACTGAAAGAAAGCAATCGCTTGAGGAGCAAAATGATTATAAAAGCCAGAGGATGCTGCATTTTCCAGAAAGGTAATTTTCAAGAATTAAGAATATAGCTGAAACTAAGGAAGCTGAGAGAGGACACACTCAGTTATAAAAAAAATCACAAAAAAAAAAAAAATCCTGACATAATGAGATGGACACCGTTTTATTCCAGTTATTGAGATTTTAGATTCATATGAAAATAGATTAGCCATAACACACAGGCCTTTATGTTAATGCAGTTACCCAACATTTATAAATCTGATCCGTCTCACTCTCCAATATATTTTATGACAACACAATGAAGAGCTGTACATCAAGATAACATCCAATTGGTAATGTAATCAACTTGATCAAAATCCAAAGTGAAACAAATGATCAAAGTTAAGCAGCGCTCTGAGTAAAACATTTTGTTCTGGTACCGAAAACAGTTTATATACCCATAAAGGCATTACAACGAAATATATATGATATATATGATGTATATCTCAGCCTCTGTAATATTGGTAAATTAAATGCCTTCATAAATACATATGTAAAGTGCTGACTGAGGATTAGATCTTATATTAACCAAAAAGTTATTACGATACAACAAGTCATACTGAAATCTTGTATTTACGCATAAAAATAAACCTTCATTTTCTGTCTATGCTATATAATTGCAGTGGAGACTCTTCTGCATTGCCGTGTGCATTTGCTGGTCTGGTCACATGAGTACTTGTGACATGGGTCACTGGGGGTCAAGTGGGGTCATGAACGGTATCCTGACATCTTGCACTCTAATCACACATTTATTTGTTTTAAAACGCTGAAAACTCTGATCCACACAGGACCACAAACAGAGGGTGAAGAGAAAGAAAAAGTCAGGAAAGGGGAGTGAACGAAAAGTTAATTAAGGTCGTGATTGATCGAGATTATGCACATCTGTCTCTTCTTAGTTTTCTTCTCCTTCTTCTTCTTGCTCTCAACAGTATTTGAAAATATGAAAACATCAATGTGGACATTGACAGTAACATGACAGCGTTCAGTGTAAGATATGCGCTTCATGAGTATAGACGATTGCTGCCCTCTTTTGGTTTATAATGGTACTACACTTGGGTTGATGCCTTTTTGCTCGATTGCCTGCATTTACAAGATCTGACCACAAGATGACAACAAGTAACTGCAATTCCTTTCAGATTATTGGAATGGGCTGTAGGATTTAATGGAAAACACAGTGATGGTAATGACATCATCTAGGATTTGCAGAAATCAAATTTATATTTTTTATCTTCTCTTTTTCATTCGCATTTTTCTTCACCCTAACCATAATTCTTTACATATATTTATTATAAATCATTGTTTCCTACGTCACTATAACCCACGAGAATTAATTATAGACTGAATGACTTTGTTATCAATTCTAGAGTTATTTATTGAGGATTATTATTACTATTGATATTATTATTGTTATTATTGTTATTACTGTAGTAGAAGTGCTTTCATTGTTATTATAGTATGCTTTTCTTCACATCCATAGTGCTATTACAAAATACAATTATAGCGATACACACAGTATAACATAATAAATATTCTGGACTAATCTGTTCTTACCAGATAGCTACAAATGTCTTGAATAGAATGTTCACTGCTCCTTGGCGTAATGCAAATTAAAATATTTGCAATGGACACAGATGCCAGAAGCATTTTCATTTCATTATATGGGTTGGATACACATGTGTTTGTAATTGCACCTCTCTGTTTTATATGGGGGAAATGTCTATGAGAGTACACACAAATACCAAAGTCATACTGCACATATGTTCAGATTATTCCAGATTGTGCAGTTTAAATTACAACGTATGATACAATGAGTCAGTTACAGCAGACCTCCTGGCCATTGTTTGTTTTGAGCCTCTGCATCTCCCGTTGTGTTTGTTTCAGTGCTTTGTTCAACAGGTATTCTTTCTCGTAGTAACTTGTTGAATATTTTATTGCTGGCAGCCTGACAGGGTTGGGTTACAGAAGGATGACTGCAGAACAGGAGGACTCTAGAGAGGTCGAGGCAGGGGTCCATCCAGTCACTACAAACAGAGAAAGGGATGGTAATGCCTTTAACAACACTGACACAGGTTGTCGCAGGTTATCCATGATGCCCTGGCAGACAACAGTGGAACAGTGAAAGGACAGAGATGGGATTCTGGTGTGATAGGAAAAACAGGTTATGGGAAGTGATTTTATCTAGAATTTATGCTGAAATCTTATGTAGCAACAACACAAGCAAAACTATTCATCATTCCACTTAATAAAGTGGGGGAAGCAGAGAAGTATCTCTCTCTTGAGGATCACAAGGCCTGGGGGCCTCTTCATGTGGGTCTCTTCCTAGTTGGATGTATCTGTAAGACTTACAGGAGGCCGCTTAGCTTGGACCAGTTCTTCACCTGCTGTCTAAGCTCCTCACCATGTTGCTACGGGTGAATCCTGACATCAGCAACCCCATTGTTTCACTACTCTCAGCTGATGACTGTTGGTGAGGTTTGGAACGTAGTTTGTTTGGTAATTTGAGAGTTCTGCCTTCATGCTCAGCTCTGTCTTGACCACGACAGTCCGGTCACTGCAGACACAGCACCATCACAATCCCGAGCAAACACACACAAAAAAAAAACAAACAAAGCAAAAAGTAGTTGCAGATAATTTCGACTGGTTCCTCTACAAACTCTCCATTATCCTCACTGCTTCCTATCTATAAAAACATAACAGAACAAAGTGAGCACATGTCAGCCACACACTACACATCAAGGTCAAGATAACATGCAAATGTAAGTCATGTCCACATCCGCTGTTTCATTTCAACATCTACGTTCCCCAGCACCCACAGGTGCCTGTAAACACACCTCCTGTTCAGAGTTTGCCCCTCCTTCTCCATGTACACCTGTATATAACCACACCTGCAGCATCAGCAGCCCGTAGCTTTCAACCCTCCTCTGGATCACACTCACTGCCTCTGTCTCAAGACAAATCTGGTGAGTAAAATCATAAACGTTTTAATTATTTCATTATGTTGTTATTTCTATTGATTGATGCGGCATTTTTTTACCATTTATGAAACAAAAATGTGTTAGATCTCGCTCAAAACGTTGAGCGTTTTTTGATTCCAATATTGTTTTTACAAAGTGCAATGGAATTCTACACTTTTCATCAGCAGCTTTTTATCAGTTCAGGGTGAGGTGACGTTGAAAAATGAAGTGAAAGCCCGTTTCCTGTTGAACAGTGTCTCCTTGTGCCTGTGGAATTTGCTCTGAATATTTTCCCGATCATTTTCCCAAGCTCTATCTTTCATCTGAACAAGGACCGTCTTGTCTCCTCGCTTGGTCCTTTGTAGTGTTGTGGGAACGGTGTTGCAAGGATCAAGTGACAGAGAGACAGAGAGGTTCCGTTGACCATTAATCTGCCACTGAAACCCTGTTGAACACACACACACACATGCATCTAACACACACAGACCCTTACAATGCTATCCTGTCTTCTAATATGTTTGTCTTCCAAACATCAACAAGTGAAATCACTGATTACTGAAATGCTAATTGTATAATTTGAACACCTGTAAATGTAATCTGGTAAAAACATTTCAGAAGGAAATAGAAAAGGAGTAAAGTATCAAAATGGACAAGAAGGTAGTGGGAAGTGAGGACAAATATAAGTTTAATTTCAGGATTTCATCTGCTCCATGAGATTTAGTCCACTTCACAAGTATATACATCAAGTAATAAACTATTATCCAAAGCATGGGAGCCACTTGTCATCTCCTCTATTTATACCTGTTTTATGAATTCTCTATTTGCCTCTCCTCAAAAATGAAATACATCTCATTATCATAGTAACTGACTGTATGAGAGCGTCCTCAGGCTGGTAGAGAGACTCTTCTCTGAACTGGGTCTCGACTGTAGTCATTTACATTTTGATTGTCCGCCGCGTTGAGTTGAAGTTGTATTTGAATGGAGCTGAGATGGACAGACTGAAGGGCCTGCGACCAGAAAGTCAGCTATCCGTTGGAGTTTGGTTAGTTTGAATGGCTACTGGCTGGCAGTGTACTCATTTAAAGACTCATGATTTTCAGTGGGTGTTTTGTCCTCGTGAATATGAGACCCTACTTGTATTTCTATTAAAATCTGATGGAACACAAGACAAATTACATTTTCTATAAAGGCTACATCCAGGTTCCATGAAATACAAGATAACTGCTATATTCTGCTAAAGAGAGCTGTAATTCAACATCAATATGTCCAGTCCCATCTGTATATTGTTGTGCCTGTGCAAAATATTTAGGTGCATTATTTACCCTCCAATGTAAAATGGATACCACAAGTACAAATTTTCTTACAATTTGTTTTGCAGATTTATTCACTGCATCCATCATAGAAAAACCCACATATTTGGGTTACTATAATAAATTGGGTTATTAAATATTGAATGTTTCAGATTTCCATGCTCAGACAATTCCAGTTTTACTTTTACATACTTAATCTAAGGATTGCAGTTAATTCTAAATTCTGTAATACATAAATAAATTATTCTTATCAACAAGATATCTGACAGATAACATTGATATTTATTGTCTCTTGTTAAAGTAAATGTACTTAGGCACTAACGTGTAGTCAGGCTGGGATCAGGAAAAGAAATATTCAAGTAGAATCAGTACCTCGTAACTTTAAATTCAGTCCTAGAGTAAATGTACTTTGTTACACTCGAGCTCCGAATGCATCCTGCTGTTTGATATTATACGATCACAGTAAAAAGCTATCTAATTTCCAGTTTCCCCTCTCTCTCGTTCAGCCTCCTAGCATGGCTTCCAGTATCTCGATGAGGAGCTTCTCCATGGGCCGTCAGCCTTCATTCTCCAGTCTCTCTCTGCGTGACAGCGGCCGCGCACGCTCCCGTGCCTCGGTCTCTTTCACTGCTGCCAGCCCGCTGACCCGTTCAGTGTCTGTCGGACAGGATCTCAACGGGCCCCTCAGCCTGCAGCTTAATGGGCTCCACGGCAACAGCACCAACGAGAAGGAGGCCATGCAGAGCCTCAACACTCGTCTGGCCAACTACCTGGACAAGGTCACCGAAAACACCGCATAGTTCTGCAAAGACAGGCCTCAACTGCGTGTTTTAAAATAGTGATTGTATTGGGACATTTTGGGCACTTTCTGTCATTTACTTTCTTTCTAGGGAAGAAAATCAATCCCTCCATTGATGTGTTATTCTTATTAGTGTTGTCTAAAGTAATCAAAACAAGCAAAGTGCAAGAAAAGAGTTTTAAATTTGGTAAACAAAGATTAGACAAAATCCTTCTTCTACACTCGGTAGCGCTCAGCAACTTTGTGCTTAGTGCTGCCTCTGGTGGCCGTGCCCCATATTGCGAATGCTGTCTATTATAGATAGACAGATAGATAGATAGATAGATAGATAGATAGATAGATAGATAGATAGATAGATAGATAGATAGATAGATAGTGATGCAAGAGTGCCCCTCAGTGGATCTATACATAACACCAATATAATAAATATAATTCAGTCAAGGCACGCCTCAGGTACACTCAGTATTTCGTTGATATTGTAGGATGAAGTTTGGTGCAAAATTAAACTTAAACTCAGAGGGATCTGTCTTTACAATGACTTGATGATAAGCTAGGATTCAAAAAAATCAGAGCTTGTCTACAGATAGACAGATAGACTTGAGCTTGAGATCCAAGCGCCTTAAACTTGAAAATCAAACATCCAACTCCTTAAATGAAGCAAAACTCCGTAGATTTTTTTTCTACCACATTTTGGCATCATATCATCAGTTTCTTGCTTCATATGAGAAAATGTCACAAAATTGCAGAGTGTGTATTTTTGTATTCCCAGGTGCGTACTCTGGAGCGCTCCAACGCAGACCTGGAAACGAAGATCAAGCAGGTGATGCTGGACCGCATTCCAAAAGGCCATGACCTTGATTCCATGATGGCCCAAGCTCATGCTGTGGAGCAAGAGGTAGATATACGGAACATGATCAGACAAAACACAAACACAAATGCAAATACTCAGCCAGATAAATGAGTTTCTCACAACTCCACGGATATGAGTGAATTTGATTATTTTACATAGACAAAACATTCATGCAAATACAGGCAGATCTGAAGGAGACTTTGACCTACACCTGATCTTTTGGTTCATTTTTATCAAACCAAGTCTAGACTATGTTCATGATCGTTTATCCAAAATGAAATGATTAGAGCCTAGAGAAGTTGGAATGTGATACATGTCTTTGCTAACAATTAGTGACCTCGTACTTTCACTCCTCCAACTTTCAAAGTATCCTAGTCAACACAACAATGCAAAATACGGTATATATATATATACAGTATACAGTATACATACACACGCATATATATATTCAGTATATATAAGGCATGTTGCATATAAGTATCATTATTACTTCCTGCTGCTTTTGTTCTGTTGAAGGTGAGGAAGAGGACCTTGGAAAATGCTCGTCTTATGTTAGAGATCGATAACGCTAAACTGGCTGCTGATGACTTCAGAATCAAGTAAATGACTCATTTTTACACAAAATTCACTTGTGTATTTTACATTCCTTTGTTTAGTTTTGGACATTCAAAATAGAACACCTCCCCTTCACAGTTCCTTTGGGTAACACTTTGTAACTTATTCTGTTATATATTCACGTTATCAATACATGTCTTGGTTTTTAGCCTAAGTTCTCCTTATAGTGATTTTGAGTATTTTTGACGAATGAAAATTTGAGATAAAGTGGAGAAAAGAATACCCTAGATTTTCTCTTATATCTAAGATTGACCTTTTCTGTTTCTCAAAATCTGATAAGTGTGCCACATGTGGCACATCAAGCACCCACTAATAACACACAAGAGGGCTGTAAATGTCTGCAGAAAACCCAAACCAGTGAAATCCATGTGGCTTTTCTTGGAAAATTATTTCTTTTTTCTTGGTTATTGGTGTCTTTCTATAATAGCCCAATCCTCGTACACAGTGTGATTGTGATTTGTTGATGATGTTTTCCTGCCCTAACCAGGTGGGAGACTGAGCTGGTGATGTGTCAGTCAGTGGAGAGAGACTGCGTTGCTCTGAAAAAGGCCAAGACCGACCATGAGCAGATCATCGCCACTCTGAGGGGAGATCTGGACAGTCTGAAAGAAGAATTGTACTTCCTGAAGAAAAACCACGAGGAGGTTTGTCAATTGCTGCACCCCCCCCCTCCCCCGTCGCTCCCTCTGTGTCATTGTTTGGATTCAGCTGTCTCAATCACTGGAAATGTCTCGGTCTCATTTTCATTTTGGCCCCCTCTCTCTTTTTCTCTGGCATTTGAATGACCTAATTTTGTGGACCCAAGAGGTTTTTGTGAGAGAGAGAGATAGAAAGAGAGGGACTGGAGAAGGGAGGGGTGGGGTCCTCTGGTTACTACAGACAAAAGGCGGAGTTAGATCTGGTTTCCCAAACAGCTCGTTCTGTCCAATCAGCTGATCTAATGGCATCTTGACAGTTATCCTCTGGGGTAGATAAACAAATATAAACTTACCCCCTCGCTCTCCTTCGAAAGGCACAACTGATCTGAACTTCCCTGTACCAAGATGTGAGTGAGACAATGCAGATCCGGGTCATTAAAGACAGTCCAGAACATTTACATTGCAATGAGATGCAAAGAAGCAAGCAAAACACGCAGGGATGCATCTTAAAATGTCCGTTCGGACAATTAATGAGGACTACACCTCACCATTTTACAGGAAATACAAAACAACAACAACAGCATCATATTTTGACAAAGAATTTGCCAAAATACAGAAGAAATTAAAGATGTAAAATGTTAATACACTGGTAAATGGTAAATACATCTAATAATACATATAACTAAATTCTAATATCTGTTTTGAAATCACTCAGAGGAGAAAATGAATTAGTGTTTTAAATTCTAAGTAGCTAACATCAGCAATACCTTTTGGATCTGAGTAGAATCTATACAAATGCAAGTGTAAAATCTAAACAGACATCATACTACTGGATTATAGAACAGAATAAACAAAAAAGAAATATTGTCAACATACCGATAGAAAATCAGGCACTTTGCTTCTGATATAACGAGAGAGAGTAAAAAGACCACTATAAGAAAGCGGTGTGTGTTTGTGTGTGTTCATGTGGCTGGTGTAAAATGAGCTTTGCCCATCAACTATTGATAGAAAGCTGCTAAATAATAGAAATGCTCTCACATCCTCTCTGCCAGCCTGCCAGGTGTAGAATTCACCTCACCGTCTGTTCACACACAATAAGCAACATCCATTTCAGTCAGAAACACAACAACCCATTGTTACTTTGTTGACGTCTTTCCTCTCCTATGCCTTTCTTTTCTCCCTTCTTCCCTTCTTCCCTTCCATTCCTTCTTTCAATGATCTGAGCAGTGAGATTATGATACAAGATTTATCACCAGGCAGCAAAACAAAATTCCATTCCCTTTCTTTTAACTCTCCGTCTCTTCCGTTTGAGTACACTTTAACGGTATATTGCACCTGTGTGCCATATTTCTAAGTGAAAGCTATGCATACAGACAACTTTCTTTTTACAAGCACTGCAGTCGCTCCCTTTTCTTCCTGCAGGAGCTTGAGCAGATGAAGTCCCGTATTGCCAGGGATGAAGTGAACGTGGAGGTGGACTCATGCAGCGGGCCGGAGCTCGGCACCATTCTGTCTGATCTGCGCAACCAATATGAGGGTATCGTCAAGAAGAACAAGGAGCAGGCCGAGCATTGGTACCGCAAGAAGGTCAGAGGAAAAACGAGAAGGGAGTTTTCATGGTTTTCAGGTCATTTATGTACAAACCAGCTCATCCTTTTGTAAATATATTACTTTGTGTTCACTACGCAGGACTTGTAACATATTGGCAAGATCTCTTGAATGCTGCAATAGTGACTAACCTAGTTCAGTATCTTTATAAAATAGATTATTTAATCAACTATCGACTGTCACTGTTGTTAAATGATCTCAACAAATCAATTAAAATAGCTCGGAAAATAAAACAAACAACCAATCAAAAACTGCCTTCAGAACACCAAGTGCTGTTTGTAACATCGTGTCCATCCCTGTACTGTGTTTGTGTCCTGTCCAGCTGGAAACGGTGCAGAACGAAGTGAAGGAGAGCAACGAGGCTCTGAGAGGAGCCCAGAGCGAGCTGACAGAGAGGCAACGCTTCTTGCAGACTGTGGAGGTGGAGCTTGACAGTCTGCACAAACAGGTGAGCTGCTACACCTGAGGACAGACGTGACAAGAATCAAGGCGCCCTATACAATTGATAAGAAAAATAGAGAAATTTCAGTATCTAAAGGTCAACATTTGGTCTTATGTGGGCTGGAAATAGACCTTTAATGTGTTTGTCAATGTAATCAGAAACAGTACTTCTCCTCTTATGTATATGACCATTCATCCTCAAGTGGTGGTAAGGATGGACCTGAAAGTACCTGAACGAATCAAAACAAATTAAATCTGTGGAAATTTTATTGGTGTTTTTGATTTTATTCTTTTGTTTTAAGTGAGAATTGAATTGTTTGCAAGCCCAGCCCAGATTTTTATGTGCATTATCGGCATAGTTACACGCACACACAAAATTCCAGTGATTTTTTTCACATTTGATGCTGCAGATCAGATAAAGCAGATAAAAACAAATTCAGTAAAGGTAGAACAAATAATTTCATATCATCATGAATCAAGGAAACAAAAACATCAGATGGACTATGTTAATTGTAGAGAGAAATTGGATTTTAATGTTTTCTCTTCTATAATCTTTTATACGAAGCACTGAGTTTCTGAATAATTGATACTTTGGATATATTGTTGATTTGATATGATGGATGCAGATCTATCAGACGCCTCTGTGTCTGTCCTCAGGTTGCAGCGCTGGAGGGAAACCTGGGTGAAACGGGCCGGAAATACTCGACTGAGATGGATAATCTGCAGGCCACCCTGAGCCAGATGGAGGACAGCCTCTCCCAGCTCAGACTGGACATGCAGCGCACCAAGACCGACTATGAGCAGCTCCTCCGCATAAAACAGAACCTGGAGATGGAGATCGCTACCTACAGGCGCCTGCTGGAGGGAGAGGAGACGTGAGCTTCCAGCAGTTTTATCACCGCCTGTTTGATTTGTCGAAATTGGAGAATCAATCATACAATCTTACCGAATTGGTCTAACAGTGAACGACATCATCATGATTCTAAGCAAACTCTATGCGTGAATTTTTAATATGTTTTTCTTTCTTATCCAGGATGAAGGAAATTCCACCTCCACCAAAAAGTGAGTAGAGCTCATAATTTTAGTAGTAATAATAAAAGTAAGTTATTGCTTGACATCCAAGGCATTAGTCAATCAACATGAAGGAATTTCAGGCTGATAAAGTGATTAAATCATAAATGCTGATGAAAGATAAGAAGAGCAAACTGTTGGCTTTACTAATGTTTATCTAACACGACTCACTTTGGCGCTGAACTTTCCTCTCAACTGAGATCTGGGCTTGAGATGGAAATGTAGTGCGACTGACACAAGCACACACACACACATATACACAAACAGGGCAGGGCCCAAAGACTAATGATAGTTTTATGGACATCCTTAACACTAACTCTGCTACTATAGCAACAGGTGTGGCTGTGAAAACACCGATGCACTATTGCAACTAGTCTTAATCTCAATGATTTACATGGCTGGATTAACAGGAATGTGTTTTTGCAGGGTTTTCGTGTTGAAGCATCACATTGTCTCTCTTGCTTAATTTGAGCGAGTTTACTTTAAGTGGCTTTTGTGAAACAGACAAATTGAGTTCAGCATTTTGGAGAAATATTTCAGCCATGATAATAAAAATCCAGATTTATATGAAATATATACTGTTCAAGATATAGAGTAGGTAGAAATACTGTATGCACAAATGTATAAACAAAATATCCAAAGAAACATTTTTAAAAACAAAAGTTTTAAAATAATTTGTCTTTATTTAGATTTTTTAGTTTGTAAACTGGCAAAAGGCAAAAGTTATTGAGAAATTTAAAAACTGATATGCTCTCTCATGTTTTTCTGTGTCAAGCCTTGTTTTGTTTCATGTCCTCTCACACTCTCACCCCTTTTAATCTGATCTCCAGTCTATATATTTTTTTTAATCTCTCTCTCTCTCTCTCTCTTCATCATTTCATGATGTTCCAGAAACTCATCTGGACCAACTTTTCTTATCTGAACTGTTTTTAAAAATCTCATCTGTTCTGACAGAGGAGCCAGATGTTCGCACCAGGAAGATCGTGAAGGTGGTGACACAGACGATGGTTAATGGGAAGGTTGTGGATGAATCCAGTGAAGTGGAGCAGATAGAGGAGACAAAGAAATAGAGAGGAAGAGGAGGAGGAGGAAGGGGGATGTGAGAATGGCAGGGAAGGAGTTGCTGGGAGACTTAGTCACAAATTAAGGAAAGCTAGGAGGAATACAAATAGTCACCATAATAAGATATTTGTAGACATTACGCAACCATGAATATTTAGTTTCTTGTGTTTTTTGCTTCTTGAGAGGAGATGGATCCCTCAATGCATGCTGATACCAATTAATAGT
>OMNV01007173.1:16449-42810 GCA_900303265.1 Brotula barbata
CAAGATATTTATTTCTCTATATAGTGTAGTAAAGTTTACTGTAGTACATGTATGATGTACCCCATACATAGTACAACATCATTTCATCACCTGCTGTTTGAGATGGGCTGGCTGTTGTCGTTACTTCACCAAATCTGAATCGATAGAATAGAATAAAGTTTTGTCTTGTTCTTGACAAGTCTGCCTCCCTTGTTTCTTCATATATATATATATATACATACATATGTGAATTCAAATATATGAAAAAAAACCATAAAAACCCTGCATGACTCAGCAGCTGGGCTTTTTTTTAATTTTCATCTATTTGCATTTAATTCTCTGGATTTTCAGACAAAGTAAATCAATGGAACAACAATCAATCAAAGACAAAAACAGCAAACAATTCTACTCAACACCACCACACCACAGAGCAACAGAACAGTCTATATGTTCATCACATCACATAATCAATGTTTTATTATGAAATAAAATGGGTATTATTTAGTCTCTTAAACTCTGAGGTAACCACCAGTGGCTCCATCTTCATAAACATTGAATTATAGTTCAAATTCCTGTGGAATGCCCGAACTACCCACAGATGTCAACAGTATTAAGATGCTGTCTGAGAAATGTGTATCCAGAGTAATGACAATTTTAAGGGAAATTAAAAAGGGTTTCAATAATGGATTTTTTTTTCAAGTTAATTTTTGAGTAATTTTAGGATTATTTTACTTGTTCATATACTCCACTGGAGAGGAAAAGTATGACTTAAATGTCACTGGTAAATGAATTGATATTTGAACACAATAAGGCAAACAGTTCAGGTTTATCTAAAGGATTTTGGGCACGTATAATGGGCCTTTTCTGATGAACAATTGAATATGTGACATAGAAAAGCTATTTAGTAGGCTTTCTATTCAAAAAATCTGAAAATCTTTATAGTAACCTTGACATTAATTTAGTATGATTTTATTTATTTTAATGTAGTTTGATTTTATAAAACACATTTCTTAGAAGGCATCCTGATATACTGATATATCTTTGATGATGATAAGAGCAGTTCAATTATTTCACAACTACCCTCCTAAATAAACGGGCACAGTTACTGTCACAAGAGAGATTTATGTGGAATGAAGAGGCTTTCGTCATGCAACGTTCGACCAGTGTTTTTAGTTTTCGAGTGGAGAAAGAGAGAGAGAGAGAGAGCGAGAGAGATGAGTGGGAGACAGGGGGATGATTGGATTAAACGGTCTGCTAATATTCCCAAAACATGAGCTCCTCCAGTCATTCTCCCAGGACGGAGGAGTTAATGTAATATTCATATGATCAACATCACAACATATTGTGTTAATTTGTGTGAACCTGTGCATGTTTTTGGCCAGAATGATATTTTATTTACCCAAAAATCTTACAAAATGTTGAAATACTTTCCAAGGGGAGGTTGCTGGAGCTGGATCAGGAACGCATACCAGCAAAACGCCAAGCAAAGTGAAGGCCGCAATGTGATCCCTTCACTGAACTTTACCGTGTCGGCACTTTGGCCTTCAAACCTTCCTGTGTGCCTCTCCGGAGCTTTGCTGCGATGTTATATTGCTGTAAAGTGACATAAATTCCTCTTCTGGGTCGTGTTCATTTTGTTACCCCTTTCTGGATGTCTGTGTGCCTCTTCGTGTCAGTCAGATCCAACCCCACCCTCAGCCCACGGTCACAATAGCACCAATTATCCCTGGGTGCCTTAAAACCTCACTTACCTCAACTATTTATTTTGCTAATGACACATTGAGAAAGCACTCCAACACAAAATGCTTCACACTCTTAAGCACAGCACAGCAGATCTTTCATGTGTGCTGCAGCGTTAATGCGGCCTTCAGCTTCCACATGGGAAATTTTACATGTTTAAGTTATTTAAAGCGCAATCCTCTCCAGAACTGCTGGGCCAAAGCCATAATTAAGTCTCAAGTCCTCAGCTTTGTGTTTTGAGTCCTAAACAAGTCATAATGTGCTCAGGACCAAATCTGAACAGCAGATG
Source organism: Brotula barbata (assembly GCA_900303265.1). Lineage (NCBI taxonomy): Eukaryota > Metazoa > Chordata > Actinopteri > Ophidiiformes > Ophidiidae > Brotula > Brotula barbata. The sequence continues at coordinate 18,458 of OMNV01007173.1, forward strand.
GTTTTTAAATTTGTAGTTGTATAGTCTTTAATCTTCTGGCTTGGGGAATGCATCAAGTCTTTCCAAATAAAACTGAAGTGAAGATGTCAATGTTAAGTCAAGATGAGTTGCAAGTTTTTTGGAATATGTCAAGTCAAATCTCAAGTCATTTGTGGCTTTTGTCTACGTTGAGTCATGCAACTCAATCTCACACCACACTCCCCTTCACAGAACAAGATTCAGGCTTTAAAAGAGTGCTTTAAATCAATGAAACATGGACCCATTGTGAACTTTAATATTTCTAGAAAAAAATCTATGCAAAGATGATTCCTTTAGGTCTTTTAACCAACTAAACACTAGTAAATGACTCATATGGAGCCCACAGTTTGGTATTTAAATGATTTTGGATAAATTCAATGGGCATTTTCACATAGTAACAAATTAATAAATTAATAAATCAGTATACTATGTAGAAAAGGTAGAACAAGGTATAACATATTTGCTGGCGAATTTATGATAAAAAAATTTTAAGATCCATACATCCAACATCTTTCACTCCAAGCTATGGCATTTTTGATTTTCCTTAAGAATATGATGGGTATAATCTACATTTCCACAAATATTTATAATTTTCCCAGAAGACAGGTTTATACATTTGGTATCTTGGTATCTTTGGTATCACTAGAGAAAAATAAAACCCAAAACAAAAATTCTGTATAAAGTTGGACCTGTTTGTAGTTAATTATAGTTAATTATCTCTTGCAGGCAACATTAAGAGATAGATAGAACGAATCAGACTCATACAAGCTACCAAAACGTAAGGCTTAAGATGCAAGACTAAAGTGTTACACTGAAACACAAGCAAATGTGTATGAGACTTCAGTCCATCTGAGCCTCAAACTGTAAGCTCAAAGTAGTCTGACTGCACTCTAGCGGACAGAGTGTGACATGACAGCTGATATCTTTATTATTACAATACAGCAAAAGCAGAGGTAATTTTCCTTTAACCACAATGTTGGTTAAAGGAATGACAAAATGAAGATCGTATATATATCATATATCATACATATACATAGATATTCTTATATGTGTTATCAGAAACTCTTATCATATATCTAGATGTTTTGTTAATCATATTAATGTTGCTTTCTCGCGCTATCCTTGTTAATCTGCTGTTGAAGACGCCGACATCCACGAGAGTCCAGACGCAGACGTTTAGCAGAGCCTCAGCAGACTGCAGCAGATAAATCCACTTATATTCTTACCTCAGGCTTGTAGCCCCTTTAGACGGGAACAGTCGGGATTTAACACCATGTTGAGGTTTACCAGAAGAGATGAGACCATGTGACCAAAGCAAACTCTTTGCAAGCACAGTACATAACAGAGGAAACATAGTGAGCTCATCCCTAAACGATGATATCTGATGATATCCAAAATCCTTCAGAATCATCTATTATTTTCCCGACATGATTATATGATGGTTTGATGTAGATGACATCCATGAGAGCAATAACAAACAAAGCAAGGATGATAATGTCAGTGTACAGCTGGGAAACAAGATGATGGCAGAAATGCAACAATCGCATTTTTTGGCATGTGTCTATATTGCACATAGACATAAAAATAAAGGAAAACTCATCATGGCTGTATCAAATCTTTGATATACAAATTCAAATATCAAAATGAAGCACACTTAGAGGGATTATGATGTATGGTTAAATCTTATCTGATCAGACAGATTGAAGTGGTGAATAAAAAGACATTTTTGCCACAAATACCTGTCTTCCCACTTAAGTAAGTCTTGAAATATCTCAAACTAAGTGAGAAATGGGAAAAAATGTATTTCTTTCCCTTTTAGTTTCTATTGAATCAGCCTGATTGAGTTTATGCTACATCAAGGCACAAAAAAGAATAACTCAAAGTAGGATATAAAAAAATCGCATAAATCAAGAAAATTCTTAAAGTAATATGATTTGCTCCCCACTTAAATTTCTCCAATGTATCAACAAAAATAACTCAAGCCTATACTGTTCATTCCGATGCTGAGTAATGAATTGTAAAGTGTTATATTCTGTCATGCTTTCAGGCAGTTTACTTATACTTACTCAGTGAGGAGACAAAACAGGTAAAGACTGAAATAAAACGTCAGCCTGCTCTGATTGACGTGTAAGCTGGGACACACTGTATCCCAGCTGACGTTTTATTTCAGTAATACTGCACCACGATGAACTTCAGCACTCGCATGTTGCGTAACTAGTTGGATTACAGGGAGTCTTCATCTTCTTCAGTTTCATTACAATAAAAGAAAGTGATGGTGCAGCTCTGTGGCAGACAGCATCTGTACAAATGAATTTAAGATGCAGCCTGAGAAAACCCCCTGATATGACCCCTTGATCCTCAAAGTATGGTAAGTAGCCTAACAGTCGTGTTGGGTAATAGGACTAAAGTCTCCCAACATCAGACCACCGATAAGCCCATCAGTGCTGAATGTGTTTTGTCTTGGGTTTGGCTGTGTTTTCTCTGGAGGGATCAGGAAAATCACAGCCACTTACAGGACCAAAGTGCAACGTGCAGCCGAGCCACTTCAGCAGATTTTTCCAGTGTGTGTGACGCGTTACACCTCATGGCTGTGTGTATCTAACATCAATATTCACATGTATGCATTTGCAGATTTGTGCTTCAACACACAAAGAAAGACAAAATTCCTCTTATCCTTGTTTAAAAAAAAGATTTTTTATTTTTTCACTTTCACTCAAAACATCACAGCCACGAACGAAAAAGAGATACAGGAGTGATAGAGAATAAAGTACATAAAGACAGAAACTTAGGATTTATTTATACTTAAAGATCGGTCGGTCATCTGTCAGTATAGTCAATATGAAATGTGCTCCTGATGGACACTATTGCCCCCAATGCAATGTTAACAGTAATAGGACAAAACAGTGAAGAACATCAAACAGACTTTACTAAATACTTACACGAAAACCAGTATACTGTTAGATCAGTACATGGTATATATTGTGTATTATTTGAATGTTGTATATCTCATGTCCCATCTCCTTCTTTTCCTTCTTTTTCCCTGCACCCCCCTTAATGTTTTATCCATTTCATTCTTGTTTTTACTCTTTTGCATTCTTTCCTTTGCCCCTCTCCATTATCACTCTCATCCTCATACAAAATTAATACATTCCTACTTTCATATACACACGCTCTCTGTCACTCTTCCTCTGAAGCCAACAAGACCACAGATAGAAGAACTTTGCCAAACACCACCCCCTCCCCCCTCTCTGATTTCTCTCTTTAGCAGGCTCCAGATTGCAGGACGGGCTGGAACTGTCCCCCCATGCAGATGTCCTCCTGTTTCTGACGAACAACACGCTGGATGGCGGGAGGCAGGCCGCGGGGGTTCCTGGAGAAGACAATGGCATAGCCATCATCACAGCTCCCATCATCCTTCAGGGTGCGGCATGCGTAGGTGATGGCGTAATTGTCGTAGTCAGTGTCGATCACCCAGTAATTGTCACCTGGATGTGAAAAAAAGAAGAGTGTGAGCAGGGAAAAGCAAAATGATCTCTGGTTGTGTGTGTCTCTGTGTGTCTGTGTGTGTGTGTGTGTAAAGCTGACCTCCACTGGACAAGTAGCTGGCCAGTCCCTGGTAGTTCATGAACATCTTGCCAGGGGTCGTGGGATCAGGAACAGTGTACTGGGCAGCCATGTCGGCACACACAACCCAGAAGCTACAACATAATTACACAAACACGTGTTAGTATTTGTTCAGTGAAGTACAAAGTATGCAGGAGCTGTGAAAACAAATGATATGATTCCTTATTGCCAGGCAGAATCCCAAAAATTCTTTTGATTTCTCCCATTTCACAATCAGCTGAAGTTTTCTTGTCTTGTTTCTTGTTCTCTTGTTGCTCTTTCCTGTTTACATGTCGAGGTTGTTGTGCATCCAAATCAACATTCCCGTGTAAACCCTCACAATTCTACCTAATCCGTCATAAGCCAGGGAAACTCCACTTGTAGCTGACGCTGTTCAGACGCTGTGTTTCTACAAAATAAAACCCCTGCTATGCTAAGTCTTAAGCTGAAACTGAATTATAGTTTCTTAACTTCTGACCCAACAAACTGAATAATTGGGGCGGTGCTGACCTACCCAAATCTTAGGGTCAAAAAGGCCTTTATACCCACTCTGACCCAGGGTTGAAGACAATTGCTTTTGCTTTTGCTAATTACATAATCCTGTCCACTTTGCAAACAGCAGCTTATCGGGGGGAAAATCACTATTTTGCCCAGAGACTTACCCAAAGAGAGTGACTCGTCCCTTGGAGGAAGCAGTCATGCTGCCATCGTCATCGATGGTGTACTCGGCTGAGATGTTGTCCTGCAGGAACAGTCCTTCTGGATCTTTCTTTTGCAATGCGTACCACTTTCCTGAATACTACAATCAAACAGTCGAAATAGAGATGTCAGAAAGTGTTTTAAACTTTCATGAAATACCTTCAATTTATTTTAATCACTCACCCTCTGAGGGTCAAAGTCCTGTTTGACTGTGAAGCTGTCAACAACACAGGAGGCAGATAAGGAGTGCTCGACACAAGACAGCAAGACCATCAGCAGGGCCAGCTTGGAGGATCCCATCCTGCAATGAACACACGGTACACATGAATAACTCAATCCAAAGTAAATGTTAAGACACACAAACCAAAGTGTCTAAGAAGCTTTAATTCATGGTACACCAATATGGCATAAATGCATTAACAAGATGTGCGATGATTCCCAATGAAATACAGAAAATTGTAGCAGAGAGAGATTGACATTCAGATAACTGAAGCATGTTGGCGCAGCAATATATTCTTTAATTTAATCAGGAAATGTTGTATGGAAGAAATTACTGCATATACACAGTCCGTATCACCAGTTTCTTCCCTTGGTAATTTAGTTAGCCACATATACAGCTGAGCTCTCATATCCTCTCTATGCCTGACAGCAGATACAGATACGGCAAGTGACATCGCTCATTGCAACTGGTTCAGAAATCCATTGTTTTTGCTTGTTACTACCATAAGAAAGCTCTAAACATCTCAACAGATTGTGCATTGGTTTTAATCGAACACAACGAGAGGTATTCCAGTTTCTTACCTGTTTTTGTGTATTCTGGGTCAAAGTAGCAGCAGTGATGAAATTCAAGTATGTGGTTTTTGTGGACTTTGTGTCTGCATGAGCCTTTATATACACACTCCACAGACAGGCTTACGGCTGATTTTCATGCTTAGAACTAAATAAGGTGCTTAAATCTAGAAGTAATCCTGTTGGGTTGAAATCCTTACGGTAATCTGGCTTCTACTTTCAAAACTGCCCAGGACTTTCTATATAAACAATTAGGCCTTTTATGTAACTATATGCATGTAAAAGTCTAATGAAAGAGGCACATGCACACTACAGAAGATTCATGTGCTTCTATATAACGTGTGTTTGCATACAGTGAAGATACACACACACATGCACATGGCTTATACGATATAAACAAAGACACAGTCCTAAAAAAAGATCAATAAACCAATGCACTGTAATGTGTTATGTGATGATTTATATTACAAACACAAGGAATAATTTGGGTGAGAGTAAACATTGCAAGAAAGGAAAGCAACCACTGAGTTGAGGCTTTGTTTTCAAATGACATTTTTTGGCTTACTGATGGGTTATAAAATATATCTCTCCTTTATGGTTTAAGGATCAACACTATGAAAGCTGACTCTTTGTCTGACAATTTGCATTGTGTGAAATGAGCTCTGCTGATTAAAGGCATTGGGTCTATACAGTTTTGGGGGTTGGAGTACAACAGTTGAACCCCTGAAACAATGGTCAATGATTTTATAATTCAATACATTTCAAGGCAAACCATTCATGGTTATTTAAAAGATATATTTGGATACATTTCATCTGTGTCTTCATATTCATAAATGATTGAGTATATCAGGTATGAAGAGACATGCAAATCTAATTGTTTTTCCTTGAAACCATCTGTGTTCTAGATATGTTGGGCATGATTTTATAGAGGCATTTGGATATTTGGAAACTTTCTACATTTCAACATAATGCAGCGTAAAACTCCAGTGTATATGATGATGGTCCCCTTGGATTTTAAGAGGTTAAAAAAACCATGGAAACAGATTTGGTAGGCTGCAGAGCAGTTCTTAATTTCATAATTCGCTTTGACTTTTTAAGATTAATAGCGCCAGTATTCTAAATAACCAACAGGTGGCAGTGTCGCTATTGTGCACCGAAATAACCGGAAATCATGCATTATTAAGTCAGATAATGGAGTTTTTGTGAATGAAAAGAATGCAAATTATATCATTTTTATACGTTACAAATTAGATGGTAAGATTTTGAATATGTTACTTCTCCGAATTTTGTTGAAACGTGAGTCTATATTTGGAAGTAAATGTGTGTTGTTTATTAGTCTCTTGTGTTACCAAGTTAGCCAGGTAGCTAGCACTGATTGAGTCAGAGTTCGCAGGTTTAAGCCACGATAATGAGTTCCCGAAGTTTATGCCTGATATTTAATTCGTTCTAAGAGAGAAATACTTAGTGTTAAATTATATGAATGAAAAATTAAGTTGCATTTTTGCAGCAGTTTGATAATTTGCCTGTTTTCTGGTTCAGTGCAGCATTAGTGTGTAACAAAATACAACAATAGGATAAAGCTGAATGTTACTATTGAGGGGCATATGAGTCATTGCGGTTGAAGTTATTACAGGTCCATATTTTATATATATTTTATATGTTTAACATATTTTTTTTTATATATGCCTTCTGCTTAAGTAGTGACTGTTCACCCTAAAGTTGTTGTTTTTTCATTTTAGGTAATTACCACATATGTAGCACCAGGTTGAGCCTTTTTGACATCATTCTCTTCACTGCAAAACAGACAATAAAACAGGTATGTTATCACTCACTGAAATAGAAGTGTATGTTTTTTTATAAGTGAGGGGTTTCATTCGTCAGTACCATAGTCTCTCTCTGCCTCTCTCTGACACACACACACACAAGTTTTTTTTAGTAGTGCTCCCATTAATCCTTGTTACGGGAAGCTGGTATAATGTCATGTAACAGCAATCACAGTTCACTTTATGTATAGATATAGCTATATCTTTCACACAAGAATTGTTTCCTATGTTCAATTAAGGTGCATCATTCATTTATTATTTATTTGCTCAAGATTCAAAACTGATGAGTCACCATGTACAGCCTCCTCAATGAGGAAGCAGACAGACAAGCCGATAAAGACTGCCTATCTATTTTTTCTAGTGACTGCTGCTCAGTACTATAATCCAACTTGTGTGGCTGGAAATAGATCAGACTGAAATAGAAATAGCCGTTGTATCTTTATATAAATAGTATTTCTATATAAATAGATTTGACATAACCAAAAGCGTATTTTTGCATGACTGTAATACTCTAAAAGAGGCCACTGTATATTTTTATACTAAGATTATAAAATGGACTGCATTGAATTTCACGAGGTATCTGTTTGTAAGAATGTTCAGCTGTGTGAAAAATGTTGATGTGGTATTTACTGCCTGTGCTGATCATCATGACGACTGTGTGTTTCCATCTGATTCATCGTTAGCTTCGGGGACTTGGCAAACACCCGCTGTCTAAAACCTTAAGCTTAATGTGGCTTACTAAATCTCACTGGTTGTTGGTGAAACAACAGATGTAAAACAGTGAGGCATTTGTTAATGGATTATGTTTATTGGGTTGTCACGTGAAAGATAAGTGAAATAAGAATGCCAAAGCAAAATAAATTTAAAAAAAAAACCTTTGGAAAAATTAGAACTAAAGGCAACACTTCCATCTGTGATGAAATAATGCAAATACTATAAAGATACTTCACTGCAGGTTTTCTGGGCACGATATCAATATAGATTTTCAAGATTATTTTATTCAGTGTTTTTCATCTTAGATATCAACACTGGTCGTTTAGAATTAAAGGATGTTGGTTAAACAAAGTCTTGGCTCCTCAGACACCCAAGACTAAAGGCTTTCACAGTGCAGGATGAGTGGACTATAAATGAGCTCTGTAGCAAGGGAAGTAGACTGCTGCCATCTTGTGTTGTATGAAAGAAATGTATCTTTATGACACTGACGGTGAACCTTTTGTTATGAAGTTTTTGCCATTTTTTAAATCTAAATGTTAATTTGTAATAGTTTATGGGTCAGTGTGCACAACATTTTATGTGTCAAGTTAAATCAAGGTTAATTGCATACAGTGTTTCAAAGGTTTACACACACAAGTAACAGTGATTACAACAGAAATTACATGAATAAATTACACTGAACAAAATAACAATGTACATAAATAACAACACTTGAGACCTGGATTAGTCAGAGAAATTCAAAGTGCGCAGAGATGTGTTCAAACAAATTAGAGAACGTGATGCCGAGAGTGGGCAAATAAATACAATACATACAAAAATACAGCAAAATTGTCAACTCTCAGATCTTCTGAGATGACTATGAACTAGTCATTAGATAGCTTTTGAGCACTTCTTTTATTTAAGATCTTTGAGTAATATTTTATTAAAGAGAAAAGTCAAATAAGCTGTCACAAATTAATCAAACATGTATCCACTGATTGATTGACCATCCAACAGGAGAAATTCTTAACCTTTTTTTTTTCTTTGTTAAATGTAAAACAGCACCATGGGATGTAAACAAGATGCAACACTTTCCAATGTTTCTTTATCTCCCTGCATGTTTTCCAACATTAATCTGCTTCATACACCATTGAGTGTATAAACTTAACTTTGTAAACTTAAATGAATGAATGAATGAATGAATGAATGAATGAATGAAACGTGAACTCTATGAATTGGTCCTTTTTATTCAACTAGTAAGTAACATAAGCTCCTTCTTATAACAAGCGTTCAAATCAAATACTATCAAACATTCAATCATATTTTATATCCCATCAAATATGCAGCAGCTAAATTTCTGTTCCACAATATTCAACAGATTTTGTGCTTAGAAAAATATACAGTCTACTAAAATAAAAAATGCAATTAGATCAGTGTTGGTGTACTGTTAATAGATTTGCAGAATTTGTTGTTTAATGTAATATAATTTTAATTGTTATTTATTAAATTTATTTACAGTGAGACAGTATAGTTTACACTACTATTACTGTTACTATTGCCACTGCTTCTGCAGTTGCTGCTTCTGCTACTCTCTCTACCGTGCTCTTTGGGCATTCTGTAATCTATTATTGTGGGAGCAGATTATCCATTTGACCTTTTCTTTCAGGTGGTTAAAGGAACCTTATAAAAGATACGGTATAGGTCCTCCCTGTGCAGAAAGAAAGGATTACTGGTGTTTTCCTACAACACATAAAACACCTTTCTCCCGCTTCTTTTCCCTTCCTCGCTCACCTCTCGATCTCTCTCTTTCTCTCTCTCCCTCTCACTCTGTCTTACACACACTTGTCTTGTTCTTGTTATTTCAACTGTATGAATCTGGCAGACGTTGTGAGAAGAAAAGCACTGTTCATGAATGAAAGATTGCACGAGGGCTGTTGGGTGCTGAGATAATCAGCCAGTGTCCAAACTAAATAGGGCTTATGCCTGAGGAGGCCTGGTTTAATAAGGACTTAAAGAGCTTGTATGTCTGTATGGGTGAGAAAAAACACAGTGGAAGAATATAAGAAAATATGCCAAAGCCCAACAGCTCTCTGCTTTAACTATTTGCCAACATAAATATTAAATTTTTACACAATTTTCCAAATTTGTCCAACATTTTGGACATCATCCTCTGGGTCTATAGCTATAATTGTTGAAAATACATGATGATCATTTCATACTCCTAAATCAGCAATATCTTAGTTATACACTGTGGGTAGTTGTGTGTTTATTGGTTGCATCATTTGGCCCCATCTTCTTTACTAGATGATCAGCTGACCAGTTTAGCACAGGTAGATCCCTGCTAACCTTCAGCTCTATCTGCTGATGACAGATGGATTGTTTGGATTCAGCCCTGTCTGCCTCCTCCACCCCAGGGATTACAGCATCTGAATGTGTCCACTTGTGTATCCCCCTTTCTACATAATAACTGGGTGAGATTTGTTCATTTTTAGGGGTTAAACTGGAGATCACCTTCACTTGTGTGTGTGTGTTTTATTTTGTTTATTTTCTTTGATATCTACTTTCGCATTTGGAGACGTTGGAGCTAGCTCATTTAGAGCGGTATTGGATCAAGCAAGAGCTCCATAGTTGAGCTGAAGAGGGAGAAGACAAACGTGACGGTGAAGAGGCAAGCAAAGGAAACATGAGTGTGCAAAAGGAAGATGTAGAGAAGTTCCTCAATGCAAACCCTGCGTTTGCTAAATCGTACTTTGCCAAGAACCTGAACCCAGGCTCCATTTCAAAGGTGTCAGGACTCCCAGAGAAACAGATAGACTTCAGCCAGTACCAGGATCTCAGTCAGGTAAGTTGGGTTTATTTTAGATGGCTGTTCATGAATGGTATAATCTGTGATTTCGATAAAAAATGAAGACTAACCCCACCATCACAAATAGAAAAATTAATGAATAGAATATAGACTGAACTATATCTCTTGCATTACTGTGTTCTGTTGCTGTTGAAGGCTTGTTGCACTTTTTGTAATTACTATTAAATTATCCCTCCTCAATTATGACAAAATGTGAATTATGATTAAAATTATGGCAAATACAGATTGGTCTTCATTACAAAACTGCTATGTGTCTGAATTTAGTTGTGATTGAAGAAGGGGGTCTTGGTATGGATTAGTTGAAATGAGCAATGTAGAAACTGTTGACTACACATGAATGGTTGCAGCATATAAAATTCTAAATGCATATAAGGCCTTGGCAAACTTTGTGATATGTGTACAACTGCTTTATAGGGATCCTAATCCAAATTGAAGTCCAACCACAAACTGATACTTTCTTTTCAAGGTTGAAGAAAGCCAAATCATGTATGACTTAATCAAAGACATGCAGGAGAACATCAACATGGAAAAGGTGGTTTTCAAGATCCTGAAGAGAGTCGTTGCTCTGATCCATGCTGAGCGGTGCAGCTTGTTCATGTACCGGCAGAGGAACGGTATTGCAGAGCTCGCCACCAGGCTCTTCGATGTCACCACAGAATCGGAGCTGGAGGACTGTGTGGTGCCACCAGACTCTGAGATTGTCTACCCACTGGACATGGGAATAGTCGGCCACGTGGCTCAGACCAAGAAGTTAGTTAATGTCAAAGATGTTACAGAGGTATGACAAAATTTGTTTTTCAAATTTGTTGTCTCGAAATGCTCTTTTTCTGGTAACAGAAAGGTTTAATGACTTTTTGTGAAAATTTTCACAGGATGTTATTGTTTCAAGCATAAAAAGTAGCATTGTGGGTGATGATGCACCAGTAACAATGAGAGCGAAGCTTTGAATGAGTTATCACCATTTTCTACTGCTGCTGCAAGTGAGAGCAGTTACAGCACAAGCAACATGTTCTGAGTAGGACAGCCAGTTAGTATGAACAATGAAATGTGTTTCAATGTCATCTCTAATCGATGTAAGTCAATTCTTAAAATGTATTTTACCAACAGACAGGATGCAGAATTTCATTATGAATTGGTGGCAGTGGTCAACATTTCACACAACCAAAATAATGTGGAACTATCAATTGAAGTGCTTCTATTGGCTTGAGGGACAGTTCATGTCATTTTGTGACCTTTATACTATACACAGTTATCTGATAGTAATAATTTCTGATGTATTTTGTTTGCTGATTATCCAGCCACATAAGCACTGCAGTCATTCTAACTTTTGTGTAGTGTCTAAAACGATTGGTGCAGTAGACCATGTGGTTTTATATTTAATGATATGTATATATATTTTTATTGACTAATGTAATTTATTTTTTAATGTATAAAAACTCAAGAATCTTTTAAAACCATGAGCAATAGCTTGTGTTTGTGGATAAGTTAAAAAGATTTAATTGTATCTATACTTGTGTAATAGAGGGTTTATGTCCTCTGGCAGACATAATCCATTTATTTCCATATCCTATCAGCCTCTGCTGGAGCTGTGGATTAGACACCTCTGACGTTTAATCAGCAAGAATAACACAGTTCCATATTACATATTACCTAACACCTCTTGGAAACACTGTGATATGAATTTGTGACTTAGTTTTATATTTATTTACAGTCTTATATTTGGATCACATATTTACTGTATGTTGTTTTTAAGAACTGCAACATGCATGTAAGCCTGACAAAAAATTATATATAACTGACCGCAGGAGAGATTATATTTACATGCATGCGCCTTTGAAATAATTTGCAGTTCAACATAAACAAAGCTCTTTACACAGTATGTGTACATGCATACCCTTTTATCCGCTAAAACATTTATTTCTTGTCATGTAGAATCAGCACTTCAGTCCATTCGTAGATGAACTCACGGAGTTCACAACACGGAACATTCTGGCAGCACCGATTCTCAACGGCAAAGACATGGTGGCCGTCATCATGGCTGTCAACAAGGCCACAGGACCATTTTTCACTCCTGATGATGAAGATGTGAGTCCCAGACATAAACATGAATATATAAAACACACAACTGATGGTGCTGTGGTCACTCATTACAGTGACACACATTGGATTCGGTCGGAGTTAGTCCTAGTGGGGGTAAAATTACATTGTTTTGTTTGCTATCCTAAATGTTCACTTTGCAGATTTGCAATCACATAGCAAAATATGGACAAAGTATTTTTTTTTTTCATTTGGACACGGACATTTTTGTGCTTAGAAGTCTTTTTGATGTTATAAACTCAATAAGATCCACTCTGTACTGTGTTTCACGAGATGAGAGGGAAGTCCTCTTGAGTCTATCAGTAGATTATTGATGTTTTAGTGTATGTCAGGTCATTATCTATCAGGTATGATGATGTCAACTAGGGGTGGGAGAAAAAAATTGAATCGTTTACAAATCACTATTGTTGAGACAAACAATTCTTGATTTGTTGTGTTGATTGATATTTTAATTAAAAATGTGAATCTCAATAAAATCTCAAAAAAACATTTAGATGAATACTTTGAACGTTGACGTAAAATGTATTTTAGAGCTTAAAGGTGTCAAAATATTATGACTTTTCTTCATTTAAATTATTTGTCAGGGAAATAGAGGATAAAACTTTCCTGGCCAGATAAGGAAAGAACTAAGGAATAATTGTGTGAGTTTCAAACATGAAACATTAAAAGTCATGTTCATGTTCTAAGTGAAGCTGTTTTGGTTATTTTGCCTGGTGAGTGTATCAGTTACCATTTTATGCAGATTTACCATGGCACTAAGTTAATGACTCTTTGAGAAATAAGCACAGTTATTGAATACTTTTGTCACTACCGCAAAATATATGAACGCAAACTATTAGTATGTTGGCTAAATATTTACACAGTTATTTACTATCAACAAATAATCATGTTAGAAATTATAAACCCCCTTAATGTACATTATTCTTTCATTAATGTAAAACTTTTAATGTAATGAACCCTTCTAATATATCAGATCATACATGTTTTATACGTTTATCACAATTCTTCTGCGGTGATATTTAATTAGAAAAATGAATTTTGTTGATGACTGATTTGTCTCATGTATTCTTAATGCCTCTTTTCTCTTGTAGCTTTTTTCAAAGTATCTCAAAATTGCCACTTTGAACTTGAAAATCTACCATCTGAGTTACTTGCACAACTGTGAGACACGTAAAGGAATGGTAAAGAACCTGCACTTACTCTTAAGTCAAAATCCTTCTCATTCAATATAAACACACAATTGCTGTATTTACATCTGCTTAATTTAATTAACACTATTCTGTGTTTGTTTTGTTTACTAGCTGTTGCTGTGGTCTGCCAACAAGGTGTTTGAAGAGCTGACGGACATAGAGCGACAGTTTCACAAAGCCTTGTACACAGTCCGAGCCTACCTCAACTGTGACCGCTACTCTGTTGGCTTATTAGACATGACAAAGGAGAAGGTGCTGTATATTTCTATCTGCATTTCGGCACACGTGTCTTCCTGTTATATCCTCTCATTTCTGATATATTTCTTTCTGTATTTTTTTTCCAAACAGGAGTTCTTCGACATCTGGCCAGTGTTGATGGGAGAGCAGGCGCCATACTCTGGCCCTGTAACTCCAGACGGAAGGGTACATCTCTTTTGTTCATTTACTAGAAATGCTCTGCTTGGTAGAAAAGAAGTGGCATTACCTATTTTCCAACAGTTGTTGAACTTAGTCTGTTTTTTCCCTCAGTTGTCCTCTATTTTTCCCACAGGAAGTGATTTTCTACAAAGTGATTGATTATATATTGCATGGAAAGGAAGACATTAAAGTAATACCGTAAGTAAACCATTTTCAGATGTATCCCAGTCTCAGTATCTCAGACCAATTTTGGATCCATTGTTCCAACATGTCTACTTTCATCATCATCTGCATAGAAATCCACCTGCTGATCATTGGGCTTTGAGTAGCGGCTTGCCTACATATGTTGCTGAGAGTGGTTATGTGAGTCTTTCTTTATTACATGATTACAGGCTGTTGGATTGGATAGGGTCAAAGGAATACATTTTGCACATCTCCCACTTATTCATTATTTTTGTGTTCTCTAGATTTGTAACATAATGAATACAGCTGCAGATGAGACGTTTGAATTTCAGGTAAGAAAACTGCTGTTGAGATTGAAATTACTGTTGAAAACAGATCTGGCTGCATGTCTTTACACTCAAGGTATAGCATAGAGAGAAACATTTACTTTCACTGTTGCAGACAGAGCCTCTCGATAGCAGTGGCTGGACCATAAAAAATGTTCTCTCGCTGCCAATTGTCAACAAGAAGGAAGAGATAGTGGGCGTGGCTACCTTTTACAACCGAAAAGATGGAAAGCCTTTTGATGAGCAAGATGAGCAGCTCATGGAGGTAAATTAGTGTCCTCTACATAATATTTGAATATAATAACTTGAGCCATATCAGATGACCACCATAGTCAAAATTACACATTGGACCTTCCTGATATAGTTGTACACATTGTGCTGATACTAATCTGTTGTTGTTTTAATTAACCTTTAGGCATTGACGCAGTTCTTGGGTTGGTCAGTTTTGAACACCGACACTTACGACAAGATGAACAAGCTGGAGAATCGAAAGGACATTGCTCAGGACATGGTGCTGTACCATGTCAAATGTCGTGATGATGAGATCCAGAACATCCTGGTCAGTAATGTAACACTGGCAGGATTGTCAGATGGTAGCACAGAAAAACACAACTGCTTAAAGTTACTGGTTAAGCAACTGATTAGCTGATTAAATACTGATAATGAAAACTGCGGTTATAGATGCGATTTTGTCCTAATTATTTTTTCAAAGATTATCTCTAATTGAAACTTAAATCTTTGAGTAAAAGAGTCCATATTCTGATGGTGTATCAGAGTGCGGAATCTCAGTCTTGTAATTTATAGATTATGATTATGTGTACACACCAATAGGCAATACTCATTGTGGTATAAAAACATTCTTTCCATATCTTTTCTGGACTCTTTGATTGAAATCTATATAAATCTCCTTACTTCGCTCAGAATACCAGAGAAGTGTACGATTGTGAGCCCAGAGAGTGTGAAGAGGATGAGCTCCTCCAAATCCTGGTAATACTAAACTAATATGTGTGATTTGTTGTTCATTACATTTAATTCACCATCAAATTGCACACCACAGAATAACTCTCTTTATTCACATTTAACTTTCAGCACCAAGAATGAATGAATGTAATTCATGTACTAAATAATCTCTGTTTTGTTCTGTTTATTTTCTTTCTAGAAAAAAGACCTGCCACCCCTGATTCCAAAGTTGGAGATCTATGAATTCCGCTTTTCGGATTTGAATTGTACAGAGATGGAATTGGTCAAGTGTGGTATCCAGATGTACTATGAGGTTGGAGTGGTCAAGAAGTTCCAGATCCCTCAAGAGGTGAACAAGAGACAATGATCACATTTTCAATTTATGTGTAATAAGATTTTTTTCTCTCCATGAATTTGTTTCCTGTGTTACTTTTTGAAGGAGATTTACATGGTTAATCTGTTCTATTTGGACACTTAAAAATTATGCTCTGCTTATGCTTCTTCAATAGGTGTTGGTTCGTTTCATGTACTCAGTCAGTAAAGGCTACAGGAGAATCACCTACCACAACTGGCGTCATGGTTTCAATGTTGGGCAGACCATGTTTACATTGTTAACGGTATTACTTTGTAATTTTTATTTTGAATTTCTGCATTTCCATATGAATCATTTATATGCAAAAAATGCAGATGTTGTTGTTGTAGGCTTTGGTGGTTTGTTGCTGTCACTGGCAGTAATTAAAGCAGTACAATATTTTTTCATTGAATCATGACATTGAAGTGTGTTTGTGTGCTCAGACGGGTATGCTGAAGCGATACTACACTGACTTGGAGGTAATGGCCATGATAACTGCAGGCTTCCTTCATGATATTGACCATAGGGGGACCAACAACTTGTACCAGGTGAAGTAAGTATTGCTGAAATCATTTTCATTTGTGGTTAAAAGTAAATAAATAATAACTTGATACTAAAGTGACTGTAAACTACTAATTCCTGCAAGTATTTTGTCATTAGTTTCATCAAGTCTAATAATCATGCATTTAAAGGCCAATGTGACAATTATACTTCAATATTTATAAATATAATTTTACCATACCATCACAAAAAGTTTTCAAATAAGTTTTTGCTGTCAACTGAAATTCCACAGAAGTATGATGGAAACTGGACATGATGTTCCTTGTAATTATCCCAAACCTTTGGTTATATATAACAGTAGCATAAACCAAAGGCAGGGTGGGAAAACTCTATCATCAATTTTTAGAACCTTAGAATTCTGTGGAAAATAGGTGAATACGAAGAAAGGAAAGCATCAATTAAGGCTAATGAAGTCCCGCAACTCATGTTTACATTTTAAGTGTTACACTTTTGACAATGATTGTTCCTGAAATTAAGTTTCACTTCTGCTGATATCAGTTTGAGGAAATGATTTGACTTCAACAGATCAGGAAACCCTCTAGCCAAGTTACACGGCTCCTCGATCCTGGAACGGCACCACCTAGAGTTTGGAAAGTTCCTCTTGTCAGATGAGGTGAGAATATAGAGCTTAAATAGACAAATTATCAGTTGTTGCCTACGGTTAGGTAACACTTCAGTTGAATGTGAGAATATATTCTGCTTATTCCCTCAATTTCCCACTCACACATATAGACATGGGTCAACACTAAACATCCATTGACATGTTTTGCATCTGATGAATGTATAAGGAGTGATCCAATGGATTAACATTTCAGGGTCATAGGTATAAACAATAAGTTCTCTTCACTGCTGTTGATGATCATAAACTGTTGGCAAAGCTTGTCCAACTTCCAATACATCAACTGCCCATGTCATCCATATAATCATAACACCCAATCACAAACTGTGACCCTGACTCTCTGTCTTATCTGCAGACACTGAACATTTACCAGAACCTGAACCGGCGGCAGGCAGATCATGTGATTCACCTCATGGATATTGCCATCATTGCCACTGACTTGGCTCTTTATTTCAAGTCAGTACAATCTCCCTGCTTCTTCGTTTCAGCCTTTCACCTCATCTCTCCTGTATAATTTTCTCAGTTTTCTACTTGTATTGTTGAAACAGTGTGTGGAATATAACGAAATACATTAGAATACATATCAATTGCTACAAAATCAAAATAGGAAAGCATACGTAACGTTAAATTTTGTCAGTCCTTGTCCTTTTCTTCATATCTGCCAGGAAGAGAACCATGTTCCAGAAGATTGTGGACCTCTCCCACACATATGAGGATGAGAAGAAGTGGGTCGACTTCATGTCTTTAGAAACTACAAGAAAAGAAATTGTCATGTGAGTACAAAAAGCTTGATGTCACATGGTTTATGGTTTTGTGACTTTAAATGTAAATGTTTATGTGGTTTCATTTCAGGGCAATGATGATGACTGCGTGTGACTTGTCGGCTATCACCAAGCCTTGGGAAGTGCAGAGCAAGGTGACTTGTACAAAACAAATAATTACACAAAACGCATTAGGTTTCTGACAGTGTCAGAAGATAATCAAACTGTTTGTAAGCTGTTTTTTAAGCATGACAGCGTTTGGATATGTGTAAATCATGCAGGTGGCCTTGTTAGTAGCAGCAGAGTTTTGGGAGCAAGGTGACCTGGAGAGGACAGTACTGGAACAACAGCCCATTGTGAGTTTATTGATTGTTGCAACAAATGTTATTTTATGTGAATTTATGCTAGAAATACAAATAGTAATACTAATTTTCACCATTAAATTGTTTTTTTTTGTTTTTTTATTGAGTTGCATTTGTAATCCCCATTTGAACTAATCACCAACCATTGCTGCATGTATATGTCAAGTGGCAAGAGGTATAAGAGGTGTGAGTGAAATGAGCCACAGTTTGAATAAATTTTTGCATTATATGGGAGTCAAACTGTATACTTAAGCACTTGATTATCTTAGTATATAAATGACAGATATTGATGTACATTTCCAGCACAAAAAATATCTATAAAGTCTTACATATTGCCCCTTGTGGAAAATCATCTGCTAAAGCCAGAGGTTATCCTATAAAGAGCTCTACTGTGTAAATCTAATGAAAAAAAACAACAAATCAAGACACTAAGGTTCTAGTAATACTTCCCTGTCAGTCCAGCTCCAATCTGATGGAATTGCAACAACTCTAGGCTCTCATAATGTGTTCATCATCCTTGCTGAGGACCATAACATTGACATTTGAATGTGAAGTTACCTGGAACATTTATCTCTGACCTGCTTACAGTCACTAAAGGACAAGCTGTTATCATTCATGTTAGTCTTGCTGTGTGCTTGAGTGCATGATTATCCAGCAAACATTCTCTCTCTTCCACTAGCCCATGATGGACAGGAACAAGGCAGCAGAGCTTCCCAAACTACAGTGTGGTTTCATTGACTTTGTCTGTACGTTTGTCTACAAGGTAACGTTTAATATTTGTTGTCACTCTGAAGTAAATCTGTAGAAGCCCGTGTAATTTCAGGTCCTCTAATGAACTGTGTAAGGGGACCTGTCCAGGGTGTACCTTGCCTTTTGCCCCATGTTAGGCTCCAGCCCCACCACTACCAAACCATGGATAAGTGGTATAGATAATGGACATCTGACTTTGACCCTTGTCTTCTCAGGAGTTCTCTCGCTTCCACCCACAAATCCAACCCATGCTGGACGGCATCTTAAATAACAGGAAAGAGTGGAATGCCAGAAAGGAAGAATATGAAGCTAAACTCAAAGCTATGGAGGAACAGAATCCTGCTAAAGTGGATGGTGCACCCAAAAAAGGTGCTGTGACTCTTTGGGAAGATCACAGAGCTGTGCAGTTTGACAGAATAAACAGAATATGGATCAAGAACATTTAAGATTAAGCATTTTCAAACTACAAATCTGTTAAGCGTCATTCCAAAATCTAAAATTTTGTTTAGTAACTCTTTTGTCTGATGTGTTCTTTGTCCCAACAGCTCCTGCGAACAATCCCAGCGGTGGTGGGTCAGGCTCCAAGACCTGCTCTGTATGTTAGAAAGATGTGAGGACAACATGATTTCATGATTACCACAGCCAGTCGTTCTCACCTTACCTCAAGGAATACAGTAAATGCAATAAAGTCAGGGTTCAGGAAGGATGCCTGAAGAGTGTACATACATCCTCTTAGTGTTTCTTTAGTAAATTGGTTCTAATCAGAAGAAAAAGAAAAAAGAAGAATTCATTTATTTGTTAAAGATAGTAACCAAGTGAGCCAAAAAGTGAATTAAAACAGGACAGACACCTTCACTTCTTGGGAAAACATCTGCGAGACTAGACCAATGTAGATTGTACAAAGTGTTTGGACATATATATTACATATTGTGCGTCATTGTAATATTTAAGAATTACAGGATGTAAACAGTATTAAAAGCTATATTAAACCTCTGTACATAATGTATATTTCAGTAATATTCACTCATTTACCAGATACAAATGAGTTTGTTTACCAGGACTGCAGAGCCAAATATTCCAGACCAGATGAGCTGAGCACTAGTTGCTTGTTACACAACTTCTCCTTCAGAAAATATTACATTTACTGCAGAACGGCCTATAGATGCTTACTCAAGATGCCTTTCTATTGTACAGCTTTCTGAGAGCAGCCTAGAATGTGATATTTCAGGACTATAATACAGATGTCTTATTCAATAAAATGCAATTTCTGATTGATTGCAGTTGTTTGTTCCAGATTATATAAAGCCAGACACAGCAGCAATACCAACAATGTTTTTCATCTGTTATAAAAATGGAAAAGAAAGTTGTCTTATTTGATCCATGTGTAGAAATGTGTCCTCTGCCCTAGAACGATACCGACAGGGCATAGATCCATGACAACACAGAGCCAAGGTTCTGGGTTCCTGAGCTCCAATTCAAATGGGCTGTCTTTGTGAAAATTATGGTAGGAGTGCTTTTAGTATTTCATTTATTTTGGTGTGGGAAGAAACTATGGCACACTTATGAGAACACAAACACAACTGAAAAATCTATCCAAAATGGACCAGGTCCGAGACTTGAACACAGGACTGTTTTTATCATGAGATGGTAGTGCTTACCATTGAGTCTGCACAGCATCCATAAGGACTTGTTGAAAATACTGTAGAACCTTAACAACTCCATAGGAGCAGATATTTATGCCAAGGTTGTTCAGCTTGATTTTTGCACGCATGACTTCATATTTTTGTACTTCATATATACTGTAGATATTCTAGTCAAATAAATGATGGACAAGATTAAGTAGTTTACTACACAAAATAAATTAATTTGGGTTAAAATTTATCCCTTGTTCAATTTTATGATTTGCAACTATTCCTAGAAAAGCAAGTTGCATCAGTGATCAATTGTTCTCATGACCATATAATATTATTTCAATACGCTTTACCATTTTGCTGAAGTAGATTTCATTGACATATTGTGTATTTTGAGGCTTGCCTTTTTAACATGCTCCCTGACAATTACGTAAATAAAAAAAATAATTTTTTGAGTCTTAGGGTACATCATTCTTATTAGGATGAAATAATATCTAAGTCACTAGTCATAGACATCACTATGCAGTCTTATTAATCATATAATGTGGTTTTTGAGCCACAGGTGACAGACACCTTATTGTGTTTATCTGGTGTTTCTTGGGGTATGCCTGGAGTCTGTATAGTTCACTGGGAAGGTTAGACTGTTGCATAAGATACAGGATCACCAAGGGAACAATTCTGTCCACATAGCACTTTCTACTACTGGACTCTGACCCCAATCCTGGGATTGGTGCTAAACCAAGCCAGGATTACAACCGTGCTCTTCCCCATGGCTCATCTCCTAATGAAGGACAGGTATAAACATGCACACTCACACACATACCCACGCCGCTACTTCTGCTATAGTCACCAAATGCAAGTACTTTGTTTTGTGCAACTAACAAGTATATTTATAGAATTACAAAGAGACTGCTGAGACTACAAATTGTCTCTAATTATACAACCCCATTCCCACTGAAACCTCAAACAGAACAAAATGTGAAAAATAATTTTTATTTAAGCTTGAACATGACTGCACTGGTCCAGAGGACGTTCACTTGAGGATGGTGTCAGAATTTGCTGCAGTGAACAAACAAAAAATAAATTAGTTTCTTGTTTTAGTAAGACTGTAACGTGATAAATAATGTGGAAAATCTTAAATAGGTATACAAGGGCTGTCTGTTACCTTCAGCCAGCTGTTTGAGGAGTCGTTCCTGCTCCTCTCTGGCCTTCTTCTCTGCCTCTTCAACCTTCCTCTCCTCCTCAGCTATGGGCTTCAGGTATTCTGAAAAGCAATGGCACAATTGATCACTTTTTGATAGTTACATGACCGTGGCGAAGTTGGTGCATTAGTAACCTTGGTTTAAATGTTTTAAAACGATCCACCTTGACGCATGCGCATAACAACTTACCGAACCGCTGTTTGCCATAGAGAACGCCGAGCAGCAAAGCAGACCACCGGGCAGTCTGACAGAAAAAGTGATACATAAATGTCACCATACATTTAATGAGGCCTTAACACGTATATTTTCGTTTCCACACGGTGTCAATATCAAGTTTAAACGTGACAGAAAGCAAATTCCACATTTTCTTTAAGCAATTTTCCAGGACTGTTTGAGGTTACAGCTACCAATGCTAAGTCAGCTAGCTATAGCAGCGGTAAGTGTGTGTTTTCTGCTATTCTGTACCGTTCAGTTTATTTGCTAACGCGATACACTTATTGTAGCTATACTACCAGTAGTTATACCGAAGAACGTCGATCACGTGGCGGTAAATAATGTAATTAAATACTTTAACCAGGTGTTTTTTCACCTGTAAAGCTGTCAATGTCATTAGTTGCTGAATGGTTAGCAAGCATGCTACCTGCTAACACCCAGTACGCTGCCATCGCAGGGACCTGAGAGGACAGCTGCTATTTGTGTTTAACAAATGTCTTGAATTCTAAATAAATCGATTGTTGGTGCTCTCAGAATTAATTTCATTACCTTGATCAGCGGGGACACTGCAACTGGAGGAACCATGGTGATGCCGTCTGTGGAGGAAGGAAATTCTTGTCCTTGGGTTTCTTGCCGTCTGGCTGGTGTCTGGCAGCTGTCTTTTAGTGGCATTGACGCCACCTAGTGGACCGGAATGGAAATAAAATGGGAAAGTGTCAAGAAAAGTATTTCAATCCGTTCACTTATTCTACTGTCGACGTTGAAGCGAAAACAGAATTCAGTTCCCAAATGTATATTAAAAAACTGAAATCAATGCCACGAAGGAGTAATTGCCCCCTAAAATCCTAATAACTGGTTGTAAGACATTTAGCAGCAGCAACTGCAACCTAATGTTGTTGTTAACTGGAGATGAACCCTTCACACTGGTGTGAAGGAATTTTGGCCTCCTCTTCATTGTAGAATTGCTTTTATTCAGGCACTTTAGATACTTGATTCTTATAAATGAAGATCAGGACCATTTACTTCGTATTGTTACTCTTTCACTGCAACGTTAGCACTATGGCAATCACTATAGCTATGACAAATAGTATATAAGAAGCTGTGCATACTTATTTATGATTAGATGCATGTCCTTTTTTTAACAGATTTAGCTTAATACCCAAACTGAGAACCATCTGTGAGAACTGACATCCACAACATTATGTAGGGATTCTTTGTCTTTCTGTAGGCACAGAATTATGAATGATTAGGCAGGTGTATATTTTCAGTTAAGGCACAGTCATTCTATTTTTTATTTTGCATTTGCTTGTGCATTCCTTAGACACCAAAGCTTGGCGGAAGACTTTATCAGTCAAAATATTTTGTTGAATCCAAGTAAGCTTTTTATCAATTGAATCAACGAGAAACATAACAGGAAGTGTCATCGCAAATAGGATTGAGTTTTTTCTTCCTGATGGCAGCTATGAGGTTTGATTTGGATAATCATGAGATATGAGGGCATATGTTCAGATCTTGCGGTTGCTAATGCATCATCACATAGATAACATCACAGTGTGCACAGCACATAATAACCACATAACCCTTAATTGACAGTTATGCTCAGTTTAATAACATAGTAGCGGATATGTTAAAAAAAGCTTTTAATTGTATGTACAATACAACAGAAGGATGGGAAAGCATGCAGACTTAGCCAGTCAGCCAAATATACAGGTAAGATAATCCAAAAAGTAAAGAGAGAAACCACATAAGGAAACATAAACAGTATTAAACTAAATACTGTTCCATAAAAGTCCTATCTGTTGATATGGCTTTAATGTTACTGGCATACAAAACACATAACATTGTAACATAACAATCTTAAATAGCTCTTGTTTTGGAGAATCATCATATAAAAGGACAACATTGCTCAAATGACTTAAAGCCAGTATATGGCAACAATCCACACAATAAATACAAATAATATCAATTGAAAACATGAAGTTGAATAAGCCAGATGTAAATGTTTCTTAGTCGTTATCATAGATGCAATCTGTGAAGAAATAATTACATTGATTTAAAAAAAAACAACAACAGAAGAATACCTACAATAAATGATTAACTTTTATAGTCATTTTTGACAAATGTATTGGACATCTATTGATGAGTGCCATTCACTTCAAAACATACCATCTCCAATGTCATCATAGATCTCAGCATCTCTGCAAACAAAGAAAATGATTATGTAGAGAGTGTAATAAG
>OMNV01007173.1:45513-72389 GCA_900303265.1 Brotula barbata
CTGTCTATATTCTTAAGCATGTGAATGCCCTGAAATGGTTTTATCATTGGCACAAACAGCTGGAAATAGCAATGAACACAATACTTCATTGACAAGATAAAAAAGGAATTTAGAACAGTAAAAAAATAAATAAATATCTACTTTCAGATGTGATATTTGTTGAACTCTTTTTAATAACTTTGGCAATTTTAGTTCAGTGGATGATTTTTGATCAGTTCATTGATTATTGCACTGTGGTGACTTCCTGATTGTTGCAATCAAGTGTTGAAATGTCAGAACCAGCAATACTGATGAGGTGCTGTGTTGGTTGGGAGTACTACCACAAATCTGGAGCATCTGGAGTGTTAAAAAAAATCAGATTTTGTAATCTGCTGCTTCTCTCTTTTTTATTCCATTGACTCTGAACTGCCTTTATTCTCACACAGCTACAGACTGTTTCTATGGGTGCCTGATCCAGAGTGTTTGTCAATTATAGTTTTATTTTCCTTTTACCTCTTAAAGTTGTCATTAGAGGTTGAGTCGATGTCATCGTAGACTTCAGGTTCATCGTCTTGCTGAGCAGGACGAGATGCTCGCTGATGCTTCAAACTGTCAAAGTCGATTTCCACAGAGGTAGTTTTCACATAACCAACTGCAATATACATACACACACAAAGAATGAGTGATTTCAATGTGCGTGCAGGATTATAATATTGAAAAGTAATGAGTAGAGTTAGATAATAGGATTGACAGTAATTCAGATTTTTATTTCATATGGGATGGAAATGGAAGTGGTGAATAAGAGCAGAACGTACTGGATCCGTCCGCTGTCCGTCCCAACCATTTGCCCTCTGGGTTTCCTTGTACACGGATGATGTCCACAGAGTCTCCCTGCTTGAGAGCGAGGTCGGTCTTACTGCCTTTGCTGTCCACATGAGCCTTACCTTGTTGGATAACCACCAGAGGACCAACCAGCTAAAACACACACATACAACACAATCAATCACAACTCAAGACTCACACCTTTAGAGGGAGTGTGAGAGCAGATTTATCAGAGTGTTCCAGCCTTGTTCACGTACTTTGAATCTCTTTCTGGCATCATTTTCTTTTTTCTCACGTTCCTTCTGCTCCTTCCTCTCAGCTTCCAGTCGCTTTCTGTCCTCCTTTTCCTCTTTCTCTCTCTTCTTTTCTTGTTCCTTGGCATCAACGGCATCCCTTTGGAGAGAGACAGAAAGAATGAGAGTGATTTCAAAATAAAACAGGCACACACTTTTACAAACTGGGGCTTACTCACTACTACCAGATTCTTCTAATATTGCAAAATGTACAATTTTAGAACAAAATCTGAATTTATCAGCGAGAAAAAGCAAATTCTTGTAGTAGTAGAACACAACCACCAGAGGGTGGCATTCCCTAGATAAGCATCAAGAGTATCGTCAAAACCAATGTATCGTACATAATGCGGAGACAAAACAGTAACAAAAATTTTCCTTGAAGTTTTTCAGCTTTGGTGTTGGTACAAACAACACCAGATTTGACAAATTTGACGACTTATTTTCTCACCATCGTTCTTCAAGGTCCTCATACATCTCACCGTCACTCTCTTCTTCCTCCTGTGCCGGTAAAGACATGAATAACATCAGTTAAGATGGAATTAGTTGTCATGTACCTCTGTTTTGTATTCATCACTTTATAGAATCTAATCTGTGTGTGAGTAGTTCATCATGTTTCACCTTGGGCCTCTGACTTGGGTGTCCTGCAAGACAAAAACACTGAATAAGCATTACATAGAATGTGAATGTTGAAATATTTATCAACATTGTCAAGACTCAAACGTTGAACAGTTACCATACTGATAATGATGCATACTCAAATTATGCACTTTATCTCTCTCTCCTCTGTGTGTGTTTGTGTGTGGGTGTTTGTGTTCCAGTATGTAAATAGAATACAGAGTTTAGCATCACACAGTGCTCTCTGTCTTCTTGTGGTGCTAAAGCACAAAAGCAGAACTTCCCTTGGTGTGTGGAATCCAACCTTTCACCTGAACAAGAGCAATACCGCAATTCTCAACAGCTCAACAGCAACGATTTGAAGATTTAGCATTAAATCTAATTAAACAAAACTACAAAACAAATATTTAACAAAACTACAAAACAAAACTACCCCAAAATATTCATAACATTTTACGCTTTGAAATATCTCATAGAGTGTTGCTGTACTTGTGGTTGGTGGCAGTGGTGGTGGAATGCTGCTCATCATATCATCTGGGTCAGGCGGAATTCTAACAACAGACAGTTGTGATTTTTAGGATGTGTAAAGAGGTCATAATTGTCTCTATTTTGTATTTGTTTGTGTTGTGTCAGGACCTGCATTACTTACATGGCACCCAGGTGTCTCGGGGGCAGAGAGGGAACTGATGGGGGAGGGGGTTGAACAGAGATTGCATGGTTGTTATGGTCACTGGGGTGAGATAGCGGGGGAGGTGGGAAGATGGTCTTCTTCAAGGTGCCAGGACCTTTAATGGAAACCACATGGCATGGTAAGTAGTGCATTCTAATACAGTCTGATCTGAATGGGTGCATGCTTACTTATTTGTCACATGATGAAAAAACAAAACATCCCAGATAGCAAACAAACTGCAAAAATATGTTAACAATATCAAAAGTGATTATTTTTAACATTGGTTCACTCTTTGTTGAATATTTGCTTCTTTTTGTTTCAATACCAACTAGCAGGCATCACTCTTGACACTATTCCTTTGTGTTGGAACTTACTTCCCCATATGGTGAAATGAACTTAGCAGTCAAGAGAAAGGAGAAGAAACTGGACGCCAAACTAAATAGAGGAAACAAGCATCTATCTGTGACTTTGGTCATCTCAATTAAATTGTCTGTAGCTTGCCGTAACTTGTATAATGTTGTGTATTGTGGTGCATCACATTATCAACATACCAACTCAGATACATAAGAAACATTCAAACTGATAATTCTTTAATGCTGAGAGTCAAAAAAGGATGTTGGTCACCATGCTATTTAAGGTGAGAACCCCTACATCACACTTCAGCTACTTGAAGAGGCCATCATGCCTGTGAGAGACACCATAGCGTCAGTGAGACCGCAGCAGCCTGTGAAGAAACATGTTCACACCTCTGAAATGCCCTCACAAATTCTACTCTTAGTACAAAGGAAATAGCAAAATAAGGGGAACCTGGACTGTCACAAGACCTCCGTAACATTTACAGCACACTACTGTCACTTACAAGAGTCTAAGACAGGAAAGGCTTGTGTAAAGAAATGTTAAAGAATGATAATTATTAAAATAATGATCCGTGTCTGCAAGGAAGTTTTACTGACTTTGGATTAAGTCTATCTGTTTCATTAAGGAGAAGAGGAACAAGGGAAGAGGATCAAAAATAAATGCTAATAGAAGTCTGATATAAATGTGCCAATGTATTGAAAATGTTCCTTCCCCTTCTGGCAGCCAGACTTTTCTTTTTATTCGTGCAGCCCATTCAGCTGTTTTGCCTTTTCTTTCAGCTGTTTGAAAGTGGGTCACTTCTCTATACAATGAACAGGAATGAAATTTAGAGTGAAATCAGTAAATGTTTACTAAGAAACTTTAAGTGAAACTGGTTGTTGTACACCACTTCTACCTCTGGGGGACACACAGAAAATACAGAATTACTGTTAGCGATCACTCTTCCCTCCTAAATGAAAAATGAAAGTTTGCACACTTTCACTTTACATTTTTAATCGTGTTAATACATCTGTCACGTGGCGTCAGCAATATGATCATTCGGAGTTCCGTGCACATGAATAACCACTGGAAGTCAGCATCAGCAATGAGGAACTTTTATTTGTTGATCTAACCAGAGTTTCTGAGATGGGCTGTTGTCAGCAGTTGATGGTTAAAACGTGTTCAATTTAATTCTCCTGGGTAAGGAAAATGCATGGGGGAGGGAAAATAATAGCATTAAGGCAATTGTCAGGTGTCCTGGTGCCACAACAATCCTGCATTTTCCCAAAGACAGTGCTACCTGATGTGCATCATCTCCTGCTTGGTTTATTTTGTTCTATAACCAAAATGAAGCCCACAGCTCCTTCTTGCTAACGACGGATTGAATGTGCAACATTTCCTGAGTACAAATCCCATCAAACCAGTATCTTAGTAGACTACACCCGTCGGTTTGGGCATTCGTGAAAGGCATCAACAAGTTTACCTTCCGACCGGGTATCAGACCGAGTCGGATGGGCTGGATTGGGGTAAGCATCCTGCAGCCTTTACTCAGACTAACAGACTTAGATTATGGGATTATAAATTGATTTATTCAGCCATGTAAACGTCTCAGTCAGACTAAGCCGCCACCTCACGTGCTCGTTCAAAGGGAGGACTTACATCATGTACAGTGAACAGTGGAGCCCTGGTAATCCTGTCCACTCATCTATATAATAAGTGTAGTAATGAGTGTGTGTTAACAGTCTCTTTTAGGTGAATTAAAAATGCCATCTGAAGGACAGTTTCATCCTTCATGCGTATTACACCAATACAACAATCATAGTTACGCTTGTTTGCACATTATTGCTAGTGTAATTCATCAAAGAGTCTAAGAGCTTACCGTTCACAGAGGGCTCTGCACCTCGCCTGAAGCTCTCCAAGTCCACTTTTGGGGGTCTGTTGGGTTTGGCCGGGGGAGGTCCCAGGGCAAAAATGTTTGGAATAGGTTTTTGTCTGGGGGTTGAGGTGGCATCACCATTACTGCTGCTTGTCTGAGATGAGGGACCTGGCGGCTTCCTCACTAAGCTTGGTTTTTTAGTGGGCGAAGGTCTGGGAGGAGGAGTGGAGTTACTAGCACCAAGGGCTGGTTTGCCACTCTCAGATTGCTTGATCTTGTCGTTAATCCCTGTGCTGAAGGCATTCTGTGCAGTCCTGAAGTTGGGGGATGGTTTCGGGCAAGGTTTGCTCCCAGAATCCGTGTTCGCTTGGGTCGTTTCTTCCTTTTGCTGGAGAAATTTTGCAACTGTACTGCTTGGTTTTTGTTGTGAGAATTGGATTTTAGGCGGTGTGGAGCTTTGATTGGATTTTGCAGCGCTACTGTCCTCTTTCACCCAGCTTGGTTTAGAATTTAATCCTGGACACGGCTTAGGAAAAACAGGTATGGATTCAGGCAAAGTGGAGCTGAGGGAAGGCTTGTGTAGAGGGGGTTTTGGTGTCTGGATTGTGGATTCAAGACCCTGCAACTTTTTAGGTGGTTTAGTAACAAAGGCTGGTGTCTGTTTGGCATCGGTTTCGTCCTGGCGGTTTTCAAATCTACTGGTCAGGGCCTTGGTTTTGTGAGGCTCTTGTAACTTTGTGTCACTTTTCATTGATATTGTACTTTTTAGCAAAGTATTTTTTGGAGTGGTGGTGATGCCACCGCCGGAGAAGCTCTCCAAGACTGGTTTCTTCATAGTCGGGCCAGACGAAAATGTCGATAGCAGCACTTGTTTGGGATGTTCTGTTGGCGTGGAAGGAGTTTCTTCCGAGTTGGCTTCAGCTGCTTGAAAGCGGGCCATGATGGCCTTTATGTCTGTCTTTTTGTCCTGGGATGAATGAAAGAGGGACACAAACAGAATTAACTTCATTAGTTTCAGTATCCCTCCTAGAGGATCCAAGCTAGTCTGACGTCTCTGGTGTTTGCAGGGGATTGTGTGCCTGTTTATAACATATGGGGGAAAATATTTACTCATCTGAAAGGGAAATATGAGACATACATCAAGCAGTTTGTTGGAACTTAATTAACCCAGGCTACCTTACGTTAGTAAAAGTATCAAAAACATTGTTTTGCGACCAAAACCTCATGTCACTACATCCTTCCATCCAATTTAACAAAAATAAAAGCCCCTTTTCTCCAATGTGAAATCTGTGAGCAACACAGACTGGATCAATGACAACTATATTAACACATTTCTAACCTCACGTTTGGTTTCTGCGTTACAACAATAGTATTGTATTTGTAGATGGGCATGAGGGGACTCACCATCCAAATGGGAACAAACAGAAAACTGTCTCAGGCTCTGAGCACGTGAAGAAATAGCAGATATACAGGAGTTGCGTTCCGATGACCTCAGGTTGCATTCAAAATGGAACTGAAAGGGCAATTTATGTCTCCTGCTGTCACAGCCCAGCGCCAAAAAAAAAAAGATTATAAGGCTACAGACAAAGCTTTCACAATCAAGCTGGTTTGACTGGCATTCGAGTGCAGCAAACTCATACCAGGAAGTGGAGATAAGAGCACTGAGTACACATAGCCTCGTTCATTAGTAAAGGATGGGAACGTGTGCAACATGGGGAAGTAACAAACGTAAGGCTAAATGGAAAGTTCCAAACCTTATGGCTGTTCATGTTAATATTACTGAGGTTGAATTTGAGGACAGAGGAGGAGAAAAAGAGGAAAGCTCCCACATCATGCTCCTGTTTCTCAACAGCAGATTACTCAACGTGCTCTATACCAAAGAGCTCAAACCACTGCTTCTCTGACTACATCACTGATAGTTGTAACTTGGGAAAACCCTGAAATTTCATCATATATACTAGCACATGCTGGTTATTTTAGCTTGAAAAAGTTAAGCTAATTAAAATCCGAGAGAGGTGAAAGATGAGACACATTTACAATAAAAATGACTATGGGACTTAATTATCACGCATTTATGACATAATGGCTGATGTCACAAAAGACTCAAATATCCTTGGAAAATCTGATCAAACAATATTCGTTAATCAAAAAGGTGGGTAGATGTAAGTGTCCACGAGTTTAACCTATATAAAAATCACTATTTTGGTTGACAGAATGACTTGATTATGCATTAACTGCTTCGTAGAACAAACCAGTGTTGCATGGTTGCCCCTGACAACTGCAGTGTCTTGCTCATCATGTCATTGTCTGACAGCAAATAAAAATGTATTTTATTCACCGTAGATTGCACTTAACGTGACTTGCTGAGAAATGCAAGAATTGTTTCGGTCCAAACAAAGAGGAAGTAGGATTTCTAATTCCAGAATGATGAAAAGGCGGAGACGAAGGTAGTCACACAATGTAATCGACACAAAACCACAAAAAAGTGCCCAACTTCTCTGATATTTACACTGTGTCTAAGGAGAATTTTGTCAAATATGAATTAATACAAAAAGCAACATTATCAAGCAAGACATAAACAACTGGATAAGAAAATGATTACTCTCTCTCGGTCTTTTTGAGTGGAAATGTAACCTTTACAACAGTCATAATCTAGATTAAAATGAACATTCTCTTCAATTAGGGGCATGTAAAAGGTCTTTCAGGATATACTTTTATTTAAAATGCGTAAAAGCATCACTCACATCACAGAAACAGATGAGACTTTTTTTGTTGACATACATATGCCAAAGTATGTTTTCAAATATTTTCCTGACATGCATTTTCTTTTAATTTTCCATTTTAGTTTTGCCAATTGACTCCACAACAAGCCTCGGTGGGTTTCATCCTTTTATTGAGTTGGAAAGTTTCATAATATATAATAGAGATGCACTCACCATAGTTAAGGACACCAATCCCCGCTGTTTGCTATGTCCAAAGGGTGTTGTTGGTAAGAGTGTGTTCTGTAGTGTGAGCTAGTTTCTACTGTTGTTGGAAAGAGAGAGAATACGGAGAGATAGTGAGGGACAAAGGAGCAATGAAGTGTGTGACAGGGTAACCTGTGTGTCTGTGTTTATACGAGCCTGTGGGAGACTATGTGCTGCACCACTAATGATGACAAGTGTCTAGTCACTTCCCCTCTTTGTCTGTGTGTATGTGCGTGTGTGTATGTGTGTGAGAGAGAGAGGCAGCCTATAATATCTGTGTTTGGATCTCATGTATTTGCCTATATCATCATCAAAGCAGTTTCTCTCTGTGTTGGAGAACAACTCCAACCCACTCTCATTCCCTTAATGCCAGATAATAAATAAAAGGTTTTGGCCACTGCTGTAGCTGTCGTAGAAAAAACAAACAAACAAACAATTCAGTGGGTGTTTTTGCCTTTTGGTGAAACAAACAAGAATAAAATATATCTGGAAAAAGCACTTTATTCAGATTAAAGATGTTTAAATATAAATTTGTACATGAGAGAACTTGAAGCAAATATCATAATTAGTATTACTGAAAACAACTTGCACATTATGTAACAAAACAGACAGACAAAAAAGAAAGAATCACATACAAACTAAAAGTTATTAATAACAACCATTATATTCACTATATGTAGTTCTTTCTCCCTTTTCTACACAACTTCTGTTCATGTATCTTCTTTTCTGCTCCACCTTGTGTCCGCCTCTACTTTCCTCTCCTTCTCTCCACCTCCATTCCCTCCCTCCAAAATCCAGGTCATGCTGTCACTTTATCATACTTACCTTGACATTCTCCATTACTTTATTGCTGTTATTGTTGTCAACGCCTCAAATCTGCCGGTGTTATTGCAGCGTAAATTAAGATTAGCACTGACTTCTGTACGTTGTCAGCATTTTTGTGGGCATTTGATGACTTTCTCTGTGTAATAATGGTAACAGCAGTTTAAAACCAGATTTTCTCAAATAGGGGATTTGGGTGGAAATTCTGTCGCTTTCTTATCATGAGACTTCAATGCTCCACATGTGCACCAGCTGTCACCCCTGATTTTCCTGCCCCCCTTCACTTTGTTTCACTTTGACCGGTCTGACTTTTTGACAACTGCATCTTTACATCAACAAGGGTTTTCGTTATTATAGATATGCTATCATAAAAACAACATGATCATGTTTTATTGCAAGGTGTAAATGTTGCCTTTGTGCTTGCTTTTTGTTTTCGATGTCTGCTTTCAACTTTTGCAGACATGTGAAACTAGTTAAATGATTCTGAAGTTAAATAACTGTTATAAAAGTCTGCCCGCAGGCTCATAGTCTAGTATCAATAACTCTTTGTTTTACTGGCCTTGTGGTCTTTGCACTCTTGCAGCAGATGTTTACCTCGGAACTACAGAAAATTACATTTCTTTGCTCTAAATACAACTTCAGTTCCAAGCTTGCACAAAAGTGGACAGAAGTGATGCCAGAAAACACAAATCTGCTCAGTCTTGGATGCACATTCTTCATTTCCAGTGTTGCCGTAAGCAACAAGCATTAACAGAGAACCAATATTTTTAAAAAGCGGTCACATGGAGCAAAAATGCTGCCATCAAGACTTTATTGTATTACTGCATTCTTTTGTTTTTACCTCAACGTTTTAACAAATTACTCGCAAATACAAAATATCCATCTCATCATTCTGAGTCCCGAAAAGGAAATCAACTGCACATATGCAACGTATCCATCCAAGTGTTCATGTCCCATTAAAAACTCTGATATCGTGACCACTCCAACACTTCTTCTTCCTCTTCATTATTCTCTTATCAGTCCGTATGATGATAAGAGTACCTATCATCTGCTTCTTCTTCATCATACCGTGGATATTGCCCTTCCTCACCTCCTCCCCTTCCTCTGTCTTCAGGACACTGGATCCCCAGTCTCCTCTGCAGCTTCTCCTCCTGGACGCGGAGTTCCATGGAGTCCACCAGGTCGTAGATGTTATCCAATGACCACATGGGTGATGGGAACCAGGCCTTGACGTCTCCATCCTTTCCCACGACCAGCATGCTGAAGTAGTCCTTACTGATCTTCAGCTGTTCCCTCAGGTTGTTGACCATATCACGGGATAAAGGCTCGATCTCACTCTGACTACGGCCTGGAAGAGGAGTGAAAATATCAACAAAGGTTCTATCTATCTATCTCTCTATGTATGTATGTATGTATGTATCTATCTATCTATCTATCTCTCTATGTATGTATGTATGTATGTATCTATCTATCTATCTATCTATCTATCTATCTATCTATCTATCTATCTATCTATCTATCTATCTATCTATCTATCTATCTATCTATCTATCTATCTATCTATCTATCATCCATCCATCCATCCACCCACCCATCGATCCATCCATCCATCCACCCATCCATCCAACCATCCATCCAACCATCCATCCACCTGTAGCAACATGAATTTACTGTGATTCACCATTAAGGGGAAACAGCTCCACAGTTCCTGAGGCTTTGTGTGCAGCTCCAATCAGCTTCAACATGGCAAAGTGTCTTATACCTGCATGGAGAAAGATAATATAGTAACAAGGGCTCTGAAGGCCAGGGAGACCCCATAGATTAGATGTTTTTCTAAGGCTCACTTCATGTATAACATGAATAATTTGAGACTTGAGATTGAGTGACCGATTTTCTGAAGTAAACTGACAAATATTGTGGATAAATAGTTAGAATAATGTGTATTCTAATGATAATCTTATATTTCTTAAAAGCATCTTTCTGTTTAAAGTTTACTTTACTTGGAGGACAAATGTTACTTTGTTTCATACTTAATCCCACTAGAAACAAACAGGGAGAAAATGGTCAGTGTATTTCACAGGAGACACAGTGATGATGTTTTACCGACCCAGGTGACATTCCTGTCCATGGAGAGCAGAGAGCTGCTGTTGGAAAGAGTAGTCATCCTTAGAGGGAGCTGAGATGAGCAGCAGTCTCCTCTTAGACATGAACCTAGACATTCATTCCCATTGACATTTAGTGATATTTCAGTCAATAAATTAATGATTACACACACTTAATGTCCAATTTTTGTATTCTCAATGAAAAAATGCATTTTGTGTCTCTAAGACAAGATAATGACCAATGAATGAGTGAATTACTACCTTACAAGTGAATTCTCAGCTTTAAGCTGCTGTGTGTCTGTGGAGCAGGATGGAGGACTCCTCCTTTCTTTCTCCTTTTCTGTATGCCGTGAGGGAAAGTTGTCAATGTACTCAAATAGAGCAGCAGTTAGTGGCGGAGCTTCAAACACTCTCTGGAGAAAAAAATCAAAACTAATTAGCAAACAGCACCATTCTGAATAAGACTGCTTAGACGAAGCTGCATTTAAAGTGACCATGGACTTTCTTACATTGGGCTTGATGTCATAGTCTGTGACGGTCATCGAAAAGAGGTCAGGGGATGAAAGGCCGAGCTCTGCTCTCAGCAGAGAGATAAGTCGAGAATCTGAGGACTGCTCTGGGAGCTGACTGGGAGCGGGTTCTGACTCTGAAACACACACACACATATATATGTACTTTATGACTGATCCGGCCATTGTCTATACTGTTTATCCATGTTAGGGTCATGGTGTGGTTGTAATTAATTCCAGCACATCTAATGAGAATTTTTTTTACACACTCCTTACCAAGATGATGGTGTGTAAGGGTGAGTGTGGTATCACTGCCTTCACCCACAATGGTTGCCACGGTAATCTTTCTGATAGCCAGATTACAGCGTTGTTTCTCATTCTCCTCTTTCTGCTGCACATACAGTGTAGCATCAATGCTGGGTGTTGAGATCACCTGTAGTCATGACGACATGCGAACAGATACATGAACAGGACAATAACACACCCACACATACACAGACGCAAAAGTGATGGAGCTTTACAATTTGAAGATTGATTGGATCGATAGAAATGTTTTATCACACACCATCAACCTTCTTGTCCCCTTGAAACTCTCCAAAAAGTCCCTCAGGGCGGTTTTATCTTTCTCACTGGCCTGTCTGTTGGACTTTTTCCCTTTTCCTTTTCCCTTCTTTCCTTTCTTCCCTTTCCCCTTCTTCTTGGAGGTTTGTTTCTCTTGTAAATTGTCCTTTCCATTCTGCTCCCTTTTCTCCTCACTGTGTTTTGCTCCGTTTCTCTTCTTTCCTGCCTCCACAGTAGAATCAGAACTATGATAGAGTGCAAAAAATGATCAGTTAAGTGGTAAAATACATCTCTGATAGAAATTATTTGTGTAATTTAGTGGAAATGGAATAGTGCATCAGTTTCTAAAACAATGGAAATGAAAGTGAAAGTTAGAGGAACCATTCCCATAACAAATGAGAGAACCTGCTGCTCTTTACTTCCTCCTGTTTTGCAGAAACTTCTTCCGAAGGGCTGTGTGTCTTTTCTTTTTCCTGTGTGTTGGAACTGGTCCGACCACTGCTTGAATCCTTTCCTCTTGTCACAGCAGGTTCCTTGCGGATAACAAACCTCGATCGTCCATTCAGAATATCCTGGATTTTACTCTTTAGGGCAATTTTTTTGTCCAGGAGAGGTTTTCTCTGTAAAGGCACAACTGAGGTCACATTCCCTCGTCTCTGCGGACTCAGCACCATCTTCTTCATCACCTTTTTCCTTTTTACCACAACTTTCTTTTTGGTAGTTTTACACCTAATAAAACAAGTAACACATAAAAAAATGTATGTAAGAGCCAAAATGATATACATCAAGTGCTGATGTGAGGGAAAAAAAAGTGTCAATAGTATCTATAAACAGACATTATATATTTTGCCATTTTTTAGCAAAGTATATAATGGTTTTAGGCCACATCCTTTACAAGTAGATCTTAAATTACATTTTTCATTCATACAACTCGAATAATTCAAAGAGGAAATGGAAAAATTAAATCAAACCTCATGTTGGAGCCCTTTCTGGTTATCTTCTCTAGTTTTCTCATCGGGAATTGATCAATGAGTTCTAAGACGGCTTCAACACGGACTGGGTAAGGGAACCGTTCACTGACATGCAGGTTTTTCCTTAGAACCAGCATGCTGAACGCTTGATCCTGAATTAGTTGTTAAAAAATAACCAAATCAAAAAATGATAATCAATCAAAAAGGCACAAAGTATATGAACTGAAAAAATCCCCTCAAAAATCCAAATGTGTCAAATAACTCAAATAAAGTGAAGCTATGTGGACAGATTAGTTACCTGGCTGGTAAGATCCAGGTAGTGCAGCAGTTTGGTAACAGTGTCAGGGTCCAGGCTTTCTACTGTGGCTTCTCCTTGAAAGGTTGTTTTCTGGATCCTTCCTTCCATCATGGCGTTCTGGATGATGGTGATGATGAAGGTGTCCCTTTCTGCCAGATGGCAGTTCAGTCCTTCCTGAGAGCAACATTCTAATGTAACATTTTACCAATGTAGATGAGACAAACAAATCCATTGTGTTTTGTGCAATTAATGCAAGCTCCATAGTGGAGTACCTGTTCCATGTCTTCCAGCTGTTTCTCCATCATATGCAGGTAGTGGTCATTGTGTGATGGGGCTGTTATTACCCACAGTCGCTTCTTACCTGGGAGACGTAATACAAAGAGGAGACTGAGACTGATTGTATCTGAAGGTAGATATTTTGAGGTTCACAAATACAGACATCAGTTGTAGCTGGACCGATAAACGCTATTAACAACCTGATGGAACAGAAACTCACCTGCAAAGTCAGCCAGGAAATCCAGCTCCGGTGCCAGACTAGATGATGGCTCTGCTACTCCCCTTCTTTCTTCTCGTGCTCTGTCCTCTTCCAAACCCAATCCTTGCTCCACTCCTGGAGGGAGATCTGAATAGTCTCCCCAGTCCCTTACGTTAGGGTCCAATTCCTCCTTGGGCTTACTTCGACCAATTTCTGGCCAGGCAGTAAGTAGACTTGGGTAGCTGAGGCTCCACAGAGCAGCAAATGACAGCAGAAACCAACGAGAGCTACAAAAAGCAAACATCCTTACTGGACCTAAAGTTTGATCAGTTTCAGGCTTGTTGATCAGCAGCTCAAAAGTTGCCTCCTGCCAAAACACATTTGTGTAGCGATGAGTTTGCTGTTTCAGCAATGGAGCAGCATCTAAAATATGTTCCTCTCTCTCTTCAAGATTCCTCAGTCCCAGAAATGTGAGGCCACTCCTGATTGCCCGGCTTTTTCTGAATGATTTAAATTCCAAAATATCCCTCACGGAAATCCCAACTGACAAATCTTCATACCTTGAATTAAAACCCCGCTGAAGGGTGAAACATTCTGAATCCTTAAAAAAAAACAGGTGGACCAAATCTGGAATGAATCTCAGGGTGGAAGGCAGGCAATGTTATACAGCTGAGTCTGTGGTGATGTTAACCCTTCCCACTATCACAGAGAGACTGGCTGCACAGAAAACAACTTTGGGAAGACCTCACCACACACACAGGCAGACACAGGCACACACTCCTGTTTCACATTATAGCCCAGGCTCGTTAACAGGAAACTCCTGGAATTTTCTTTTACTTCAAAGCATTTTCTCCCTTTCTCTCTCTCTCTCTCTCTCTCCCGCTCTCTCTCTCTCTCTGTCTCTCAAGCATATGTGGTTGTTGAGTTTTTATAGCTGACCCTTATGATGTCCATTATTATGAATAGGAGAACAATTGCTCACATATGTACACTACAGGGCATCAGGTGCAGTGTGCCCATGGATAACAATGCACCAATATCAACACACGTTTTAATACAATACACCTACACTGCTAAAAACATTTCAGTTCTGTGCGGGGTGGTGTGTGGTACTACATCTCCATATGTTGCACAAGCGGCATGCCAGGATAAATTGTAATTTTATTTCCGCCATCAGAGAGCAATGCTGATTTTTTTTTAAATTAATCATAAACATCTGCAGGATTGTCTGTAATTTGCATGGTAAACACAATTGGCAATGGGATTAAAGAGTTTGAAAGTGGGAGTAAAAATGGGATTTTATAGGGGGGAAGGGGTCAAGTCTTAGGCCATCTGTTCAGCAGCGGTTACAACCTCTATATGAAGCAAAGTGTAAGTCCACAGTCATGACAAGATAACAGGCATAGCAGTTTATAAAGTTGACATCATAAAATGGTAAATCTAAGGAACATTTGTCCATAGGAGATGGCAGTCTGCCATAAAGAGGTAATCACCACTCCCACAACTACCCAACAAGCTCCATCTGCTTAAGTCTGAGCCAATCTGGCTAACACCCTCCCAGAGCGATTCAATTTCAGCGTGGTTTAGTTAATCTCAACGGCAATCTAACATCTACAATGACGAGTGTTTTTGGACTACAATATGTAAAAAAAAAAAAAAAAAAAAAAAAGGAAACCCAAAGACATCTGTAACTAAATATGATGACAACATGTACAAACAGTGACAGTTGTGAGGGTGATGTCTGGTT
Organism: Brotula barbata; assembly: GCA_900303265.1. Lineage (NCBI taxonomy): Eukaryota > Metazoa > Chordata > Actinopteri > Ophidiiformes > Ophidiidae > Brotula > Brotula barbata. The sequence goes on from OMNV01007173.1 coordinate 60,556, forward strand.
ATGCAAACTAGTAATAACTTATTAACACATGCATCAACCTGTAACTTTCATAATTTAGATAATAATTTAGATAAGAATTACTTTTAAGATGTGTAAGCCACAAATATTCATTTTAACTGCTTTCTGATCTTTAATGATATATGTTGACTAAATTTATGGTTTCATGTTACTGAAGAATAATGTGGAAATGGCAAAGCAATAATGGGAATTAAGGAAAAGCAAGCAAAGCCAATGCAATTAGCAGAGCTGTCTGTAGGGTGAAATGCTGAAATGAGTACCAGGCGTAACAACGAGACATTCCTCTCTCTCTGAGACTGATACGAACCAGATGATTTGTACTGTACTATATGTGTATGTGTTCTCTCTCTCTCTCTGTCTCTATACATGTACTGCACATTATACATAGTACTGTACATGCACAATGAATAGGCGTGCTGAAGATTGGGCTTCCAACACCTTCTGTTTCAGTGCTACTGTAGTATTCTTCAACCAGACCCCATACATAAGAGCCACTATAAAAGTCAACCACATTCAATCAGTAAACACAGCATAATTTTTCTGACATGTCTGAAGCTGATTGGACAACAAAGAGGGAAGTACTTGCATGCGTGTTTAAGTGTTTGTACATCAAACTCATCCGAACACCATCCACCAGTGGCATGGTAGGAGGAAGTGCCTCACGTTACATTTTGTTTGTACTTTAGCTGCTGGTTTCTAATAAAAAATCTCTACTCAAACCCCCAAGACCTCAGCCGCAAACCTCTTCTGATCTCTCAAATTCGGAGCTAACAATCAATAGGAGAGATTTGTTTTATATTGTACTAAAATACAGAATGTTTCCTAAGATACCAAATATAATGCATTCTGGAGAAATCTGTATAAAATGAAACACAGCACCGCTGGAGTTAAGAGAGTTTGAAGGGAACCTTATATTTTCATATAATAAATAAGTGAAGTTTACTGTACTGGATGTTTGGATTTTTTTTTTTAATCATAACTTTTTAGATAGATAGATAGATAGATAGATAGATAGATAGATAGATAGATAGATAGATAGATAGATAGATAGATAGATAGTAATGCAAGAGCGCCCCTCAGTGGATCTATACATAACACCAATATAATAAATATAATTTAGTCAAGGCACGCCTCAGGTGCACTCAGTATTTCGTTGATATTGTAGGAAGAAATTTGGTGCAAAATTAAACTTAAACTCCGAGGGATCCGTCTTTACAATGACTTGATGATAAGCTAGGATTCAAAAAAATCAGAGCTTGTCTAGACATGTTGACTTTTATGCCGCCACTGTGTCATACTGAATCATACTGAATTTCGTGAAAAGAAATCTAATTTAATTCAGTCGCGGTCCTCAGATAACCCTTACAGGGTTGTGTTAAAGTGGACTCAAGTACAAATCCATTTAGGAGTATTTAAGGGCTTAATAAATTGCATTAACAGGGCTTAGAGGTCTAGACACCTGTCTGTATTCTGTAAGTACATCATTATTATTATATTTTTAACGCAGGTTGCAGTTTGCTGTGTGATTTAATCGATCAGTTGGATGACAGTATAAATGATAAGCTTGCTGCAATTTATAACTTGCTGGTTGAATCATTACAAATGTTAATTAGTGTCTTTTTCGTTGTCTCAGTAGCAAGAGCATATCAAATTACTCGGACATCCTACGAACGCCTCATATGATCCAACAATCATCTTTATCCCGGTTCATATCTTCCGGGTCGCAGAAAGGTCGCCTGTGCCGCACAGAGCTGTGTCTGCTAAGGTCAGTGGAGTTATTGCCTGCGAGTCTCTTTTTTATCACTTTTCTACACACACTCGTCTTATTTCGCCTTTCTGTGCACCTGAAAGCTTTGTTTTGGAGACTACTTCTCCTCCGTGCACGAATTAGATGAATATGTTTGGTTATTGTTGTTAGCTAGCTCGCTAGCTGCTGTTAGCTTACCGGCTATGCTCTGCAGTGAACGGAGACAAAAAACAGAAAGTGTCTGAATGAGAAGCGCGCAGTAAAGGCTAAGCAACGACGCTTTTAGTGAATAAACGATTAGACTCGACTTCATCTGCAGAATTCATCCCTCCTATGTGATGATGTTATCAAATGATAGTCATTGATTGAAATGGACATCAAGCTATCATTGAAATGTGGGGGCTGTACATCTTGCATTCCGTTAGCCAGAGGTTTGCAGGGCGGACTGAAGTCCCGGCCTGGTCATCGGCGACATTGTAGTAGCAAAATTGCAAATCAATGCAAGTGTGCACCAGCAGAGATTTTTTTCAAATTTTATTTTAAGTCATTGTCGGTGAATCATATTTTTGGACAGCCACGTTTCTTGGTGACGTGGTGGGTTAATTTAAATTTCTTAACCCCGTAAATACTGGCAAACGAATTGGTAATCGAGTAAACTTTTCATTTGTGATAGATTTTGTACAAGGACATGATATTTAACATTGAATAAAGTTTGTCATCAAAGATGACACACAAAATAGTAAGGACACTATTTTTTATTTCCACAAATTCACTGAAAATGCTTTTATAAATATGTATTGTATATGTATTAAATTAAACTCTTACTTTGACCAGTCTAAACAATTTGTGTCTGCTCATCAAGGCTGATACCAGCATATCTATGATACTCAAATATATCAATTATATCAGCCTCCATTTGAAATTTTATACAGTTTGAGTAAGTTATGATTTATTGACCCATATTGGCTGCATTCCATTTATTTTTGCCATTGTCAGGGCTCTTGAATTCTGCCTGCTAGCTCACTAGAAAACCTAAACAGGCAATGTTCATGTTGTGAGTGACTCCTGTGGTTGTCTGTTACTTAAAGTGAAACTGTCTCAATCACAGAAGCTACACGGCTTCTGTTTACTGCGCTGTATTATTGAGGTTACTGGGGCACAGCTGATTTTATTGCACTATTTACAATTGCTTCCAAATGCACTTTCTTTGTGTCTATACAAGCAAATATGTTTACGCATAAACTGCTCCAAATTAATCCGTATTTTATTCATTTACTCAGTTTGTTGTCTGATGCTCCAAAAGTAAATTTCTATGTGGAAATGTGTTGTTTGTTTTTCACCTTGTAACTTAAACAGCCTCACTCTTATTTACAAGCGTCCCCAGAGTTTATTCACCAGTCAATTCTAGTTGTTACCCTCCAGGCTAGCCACGCTGCTCTAGACTGTACCTGTATCTCCACTTAATATGCCCCACACGCTGTCTACTATCACAGATATTTTGTGGATTATAATTTAAATAAATGGATTTTTGAGGATTAGGTTGATTTTTATCAATATGTGTTAATTAAATGCAGTGCTTTTGGTCTGCCTCTTGTTTACTCTTATTTTCAGTGAAAGCAGAATAATATCAGCTTTACATCTGTATGGTAAACAAAAACCTGTGCTATGTTAACATGAAGGTCTTGTCCCAGTGCATATGACCTTTTGCATAATATGTCATGTTAAACTGCATTATTCTAAATGTGACATATTTCTGGACATATTTTGGAATAACTTTCTGTCCTTTTATATTTTTTGTGAATGATGTAGCATGTGCATTCATGTAAAATAGAAAAAAGGTCAAATTGGACAAGATCTGTTATCTTGAATGTATTTATTTCACTTTCCTTTATACTTATACGGTGTGCATATACACTGTATACATGTTTTGCCCAAACCATCCCCCAACCCCTTTCATCTTATGACATTTCTCTCATCTGTCGCTTTTCTGGTGCTGTCTGTCTAGTTGAGCTCCTCCTGGTGTGTCCATCGGAGGTGTATGCACCATGGCGAGCCTCTTACGTGTTGTGGCAACCAGCTGTTCGGCCCCGATATTCAGTGGTGCGTCCTGTGTCAAGGTGCAGACTGCCCGTTCACTCAGAGCACCATGCTTACGCTTTTTCAGGACCCACCAAGCCCTGGGACGTTGTGCTAGTCCAGGTAAGAGGCTCTACACAAATGCACTGTGATTTAAGATTGACAGTCAAGAATATGTTATAGAAGTTACAGAAAGAATCTAATGTTTCAATTGATGCAATAAATAAAAAGAAATCTGTTAACATATGCAATTAAAATGAATGCAATACACTAAGATCGTTTGTACCAAATTGTTTATTATTATTGTGGAGTTACAGCACTACATTTCAGGACCTTGCTCCCCTTGTATGCGGGGGGCACCCAAAGACCACAGCTCTCTCTTGCTATCAAATTTCCCTGACACAGCAATTGGCATCTTTTTAAAGTAGTGACTGCTTGATTTTGAAGAACCTCTTACAGTGCTAGTATAGTATTCACCAAGTGGTTGTAGTCATGGACTTCAGCATCATATTCCTTGTCAGGTTGGCTTCACAAAATGTAGCCTAGCTCTTTATAAGTACACGTGTAACTGCTGATAGCACCATGAAAGCAACTCCATCTGTTGCTCCTGTGTGTGTTCACATGTACTTGTAACGTGCGTTGTAGGTAACAATGTACACATTAGAAAAACAAGGACAGAGGCCAGCTTTTCATCACAGGCTCAATACTTATTTATATTGTAGGACAAATATACTATTATAGTATGACTCTTGTCCTTGGCAACGTGAAACATGTTGAATCTGGACTTATACTTGAAGATGTTTAGCCTCTCATCCTAGCGGCTCCTTTGAAGAAGCCCCTTGGCTGAGAGGCTAAACGCCTTCAAGTATCTTCTACTAAGTCCAGTTGCCCTTGATTTAACCCTTCCCGGGTAGACATGACATTGATGACTGAAAACCTTTACTGACAGGCACTAATGAAACAAAATTGTGTCCACTTGTCTCCTTTCTCTCATTGATTTGTCATCAACTCAGATATTTTATCTTTTGGGTCAGGGCTATAAATCTCCCTTTACCAAGGTCAGAGTAAGGGCACTGCAGTCTTTAGGCATGACTCTTCATTTTCATGCACTCACTCTTTAGCTGGTAACCCAGCTGAGAGCGTGGGTATGTTTGTACATGCACATGTGTCTCTCTGGATTTATCTGTGCTGTAGAAACCAGTATCAACCGGTTGCAGATGCTTGATGTCAAGAGTGACCGTTTGTGTGTGTGTGTGTGTGTGTGTGTGTGTGTGTGTGTCTGCTGGGTTCATGTTTGAGTTGGGGGGACTGTTGGAGGGTGTTTCAGACCAGTTGGAGATTTGTGTTCCTATCTCAGTGGTTAACATTCCTACAGCTCAGCGAGGTGCAGTGGCAGCTGCCATTGTCCGTTCTTGACATACAAGTATCAGCTGGCAGGCTAATGGCACTGAATGCATGGACAAATACAGAGAAGAAGCACACTACACACACGTCATATACACTAGATGTGTTTATGCTTTGAGCTCCTAAAAATACTACTTTGCTGCATATGATATCTGAATTTATGAGATGTAAAGTTAAGAGAATGACACTGTGAGTTGAGGTGGCACATACACAAATTTGCCTAATGGCAAAAATGTTGATCAAAAGGAATAGTTGTGTTTGTGTGGCCAACTTTAAAATACATAACAATGCTATTATATTTGAGGTTCATGCATTTTTATCTTTAACATGGATGTTAGCAGTGATAGGCTATCATATTGTTAATATTGTCTTTGTGTGTATCTGTCAGTCGGCCTCAGTACGCACAGATATGTGAACTCTAAACATGAGAAATTGTCTTTTCTTTTGCATTGGGATTTGTTTCCCCTCAGGGTTATAGTAGTGGTTGTTTACAGTATGTCATCTACTTTTTAACATAAGGTTTTCTCAGTAATTTGATACCCAAATATTTACTGTTGATAACCAGACCTTAGTTTATAGAAATGGATGGCTGTTCTTTTTTTTTAGTCCCCTGCCTTGTTTCCACTTCCTTAAAATGCATATTTCAGTCACTACAGCATGCTTGAAGGAAGGACAACCTTTTGCAGGCACATGTTTTTATTATATATGGAGGAGGACACAGTCGGACAGGGCTCAAGTGGAATTTTCCACTACCACATGTGACCCGTGAAAAAATACTGGAAAATACACTGAACTATTACTGTACTATTGCTAATGTCATTCTTGTGCCCAGGAATATAAATAGATGTATTTGGAATAGAATTACAATATTTCTGTATCAACCAATTCTTATACAAAGTTAGTCATCTTAAAAATGCCATACTATGTTTTTACTATAAACACAGTCTCAGTTCATACACTGTGTATTTTTCCATGCAGGTTTTCTTGCTTGAAGGAACTGAGACGTGTGTTTGAAAGAGCATTAGTTAAGTTTATATTAGTAATTCTAGTAACAAAAGTAAGACTGTAACACTGATTTACATGTGTTATTGTCAGTTGGACATAAAAATATATATATTAGCTGTTAGCTACAAATTATGAATGGTTTCTCATTGTTCTTTTTCCAGTACTAATAATAATTACAGACAGCCATTTAGTTCAGTTTGTATCAGTGTGGTATGAAAGTCATCTCAGACTTACTGGGTTGTAAATCACACTGAAACTTTGGTCTTCATGATGATGATGATGATGATTCGTCAGTGTTTTATTACTTTCACACGACAATGAAGTAGTGATTGTGGATCACTATGGCGAAATGAAAACCCACAATATCCAAAATGAGACCAGTCAGACTCAGAAGACAAACTACATGCTTACATGAAAGTTAGTAATATGATATCGGAATTTTTATAACCAACACGGTTTAAAGCCCTTTGGTTTGTTTTTATTACGAGTTTGTTACCAAAATATTGAAATACATATAAATGAATCAATGGAGCAACCATCACTTGTCAAATCCTTTGTATCTTCTTTATTTCCAGGCGTGCCATACAAACAACTCACAGTTGGCGTTCCTAAAGAAATATTCCAGAATGAACGTCGTGTGGCACTTTCTCCAGCCGGCGTCCAGGCACTCATCAAACAGGGTTTCAATGTCGTTGTGGAGTCTGGTGCTGGAGAGTCTTCCAAGTTCCCTGATGAACAGTATTCCCAGGCTGGAGCCACAATTAAAGATGCAAAAGATGTGTTGGCATCTGATGTTGTTGTTAAGGTATGATTAAAGTGGATTATTTAACACATTACCCACAGTAGTTTGATGTTATAATACAATTCTGTACATATCAAAGCTGGTTTCTGATATTTCTCCTCATCTCAAATTCTTTTCCTTTGAAACTTAAGAGATACATAAAAACATTCAGTTCTATATCGTTCTTCATTCTATATGCTTGCACGGGTTCCCTCCATGTTCCTCCTCTCCAATAAGTTCTCCTTTGAACTTTTCTGCTTCCAGGTTCGGGCCCCTGTGTTCAATGATGCTTTAGGAGTCCATGAGACTGAGCTGATGAAGGATGCAGCTACTTTGCTCAGTTTCATCTACCCCGCTCAGAACCCTGAGCTGATGGACATGCTGTCCCAGAAAAAGGCCACTGTCTTGGCTATGGACCAGGTGCCAAGGGTCACCATCGCCCAAGGTTATGATGCACTGAGCTCCATGGCAAACATTGCAGGGTACGTACAGACATACATAAATGCTAATTCTTAACATTCCTAAAAAGGAGCATGGAAGAGATAAGCACGCTGCATGCTGTAGTCAGTTATGATGTTTGTTTTTCTTTTCTCATTTCTTTGTGCTCAGGTACAAAGCAGTGGTTCTGGCAGCTAACAACTTTGGTCGCTTTTTCACTGGACAGATTACAGCAGCTGGAAAAGTTCCACCGGCGAAGGTGTGTGTGTGTGTGTTTCTTGTGATTGTTATTGTAAATTAGCTTTGTTGGTATCAAAGTATTACTCTCAGAGAGTTTGTCAGTGGCTGTTTTTCTTTATATGCACAAAACACTGTATTTGCAATCCTAAGCCTTTAATGTGTGGGTTTGATAACAGGTGCTGATCATTGGAGGAGGGGTTGCTGGCTTGGCAGCAGCTGGTACTGCCAGAGCCATGGGAGCCATTGTCAGAGGCTTTGATACCAGGTATGTTTCAGATTTGTAGGATCGGAAAATGAAATCACAGATCACTAGTTTTGGAGAATGATATTTGGAAAGAAATGCAGAATGAAATGAAATTGTTAGATTCTACCCACTGGTGTTCTTTGTTTTTTTTCTTAGGGAGATTTGTATGTCTGCGTTTTAATGGTGGTATGAGTTACATATTAGTAACATAATGTCACTGTGACAGTGCATACTGTACTATCAATACTGCAAACGCAACCATACAACCACAACCATACAAAACATTTGACCATTAAATTATTTTTGTCACTGTTTAAATTCTTCGTCTAAACAAGGTGGGACAGACACTGAACCTAAAATGACGTTTAGCCACTTAATAACTTTCTGCATGAAATTATTGAAAACAGCTAAACTTTATTTTGTACTGCTGGAATGATTATTGATCTTTACAGACATTTCATGCTTGTAGATCTGACTTGTGGTTTCTGATTTCACATCGGTATAGTAAATGTTTATTAGAGCATATGTGTGTGGTGGTTGCATGGTCTGCCTGCTTACTGCATAAATTATCAAATTGTAATACCTCTTTGAGGTGCTGCATTGATATTTCTGGGCAAATAGGTGAAGTAGGCGGTCGCGCCACCGGCTGCAAGGGCGCCAGAGCTACTCAGAGAGAGATAGCACAAGTGAGGGAGGCAGACATAGACAGCGCAGTTGAAGGAGAGAGTGAGAAACTGCTCAAGGGAGCGAGAAGGATAGGGAGACAGTTTGCATATCATCAGTATTTGCAAAATTGTAATTTGATTACTCGGACTGTGGACAGAAATATGATTTATTCACAGGGGCCCAAGGTCAACGGGTGTTAGTGTACAAGTTACATGTAGAATGTCTTCATGTTTTGTCTCAGACCTTTTCCTTTTAAGCTCCTAAAAAAGAACCTCTGACACTCCATCTTCTCCCTCCGCCAGAGCTGCAGCATTGGAGCAGTTTAAGTCATTGGGCGCCGAGCCTCTGGAGGTGAACATTAAGGAGTCAGGAGAGGGACAGGGAGGCTATGCCAAAGAAATGTCTAAGGAGTTCATCGAGGCAGAGATGATTCTGTTTGCCAAACAGTGTCAAGAAGTTGACATCGTCATCAGCACTGCTCTCATCCCGGGTATGTAAAGAAGCCACAAGCACAATGGAAAGATCCAAACATACAATGTGAAGGCCGCTTTCACTACATAGAGTACTGATGCCCAAAAGCTCATTACCGATAACTCTTGCTTCTTCTAGCTCTAATATTGTGTTGGACTCGACAACAGTCATGTAAACAACTTTCAACTGCTCATGGAATATCTGAAATATAGGCTGTAAAATATGAACTTTTCCATATTTGATAACGTTTATTAAAAATAGTGGTGGGCAGTGATGTGCCATGTGAGTGCAAATCTCTCTATCTGTCTATCTATCTATTGATCGTTCTTTCTGGCTATCGAACCTCCAGGTCAGGTAAATTGAAGCACACATTTAGAGTAGATTTTTTTTCAAATTTATGCTTCCATATAAACTTTGTAGGTAGGCGGGCACCTATTCTGATCACCACACCGATGATCGAGAGCATGAAAGATGGGTCAGTGGTGGTGGATATGGCTGCTGAAGCGGGAGGAAACATTGAAACCACCGTGCCCGGAGAGCTGTCAGTACACAAGGTTTGTACAAAGATGCACATACTGTACACATCCGCTTGAAATATTGGCATGTGGGTGTATACTCAAGCTAATTAAACGTTTATAATAAGTATTGCAGTTATTGTAGTACATTAACAGCTTGCCTTTTATTTTACTCAAAGGGAGTGACACATATTGGCTACACAGACCTGCCCAGCCGGTTGCCAACCCAGTCCAGTACTCTGTACTCCAACAACATCACTAAGTTGCTGCGAGCAATCAGCCCTGACAAGGAGAACTTTTACCTTGATGTCAAGGATGAGTTTGACTATGGAACCATGGATCACGTTATTAGGGGATCTATTGTCATGCAGGTATGAAGTTGTGTCTCGGGCATGATGTGGCTGCTGAACAAAACTGCATACATTCAGTTTTTGTTGAGGCTAGGAAAGAGCTTCCAATTATTTTTTTTCAGTTGTCCAACTGGTTATACCATTGAAACAATAACAACGCCCAGGCCACAGAAAATTAGCCAAAATTCATTGCTGGTACCCTTCATGGTCACTAGATGTCACCCTAAGAGCAATTGATCTTCTGTCCTGTTCTCTGGAGTCTCTTTTCAGCTGCAGAAAAACTTGCATAAATGCAAAAACAGGCAACAGAAGGTACAACGTAATCATTTTGAAAAACACACGGAGCCACATATATTACTGTCCTTATCCATAATTTGATCTAGTATTAAATGTTAGTGATCATGAGGTTTTTTCAGTTATTCAGTAAATTATCTAGCTTGTTGGCTTGAAATGTGGACCTGCTGTGTTATATCACTGTTTATGCTCCATGTAGAATTTAACACAGATGTAAGCCTGGACTACATAGTCTAATTCCCAGCAAGTTTATTGAAATTCTAATTACTTATTACAGTAACAGCAATGTTCCTTCCTTTTTTGTATTTAGTAACTTAATTTACTCAATAAATGTGATGTGTAAAATGTATGTGCAATATATAATGATTTGGGTCAGTCTTTGTGGTGTTTAAACCTGATACTGGTTTTAGGTAGAGTTTGTTGATGTGAGTAACACATAGGTTTGCATATAGTGGTCAAATGTTACAGCACTGAGATGTTGGACTGATTTACGCATTTGTACATTTGTCCTACACATTTGCAAGTCAATTCAGAGCCATAGTAAATGTAAGTTTGTTGTAGGTAATCAGAAAAGCTCAACTGGATCCCTTTTATTCAATACATTCCTTTCTGCTAGATATTTTGTTTAAATCAAGCTTTGTTAATCTTATTGAGGTAATGACTGGATTACAAATGAAAGTCAGACATGGTATTTTAAAAGTGATGCTGAAAGGCAGATATTATTTACAAGGTGACCATTAGTTTACTTACTTTGATCTTGACAGAAGATTCTAATATTACTTAGATCTATTTACACAACAAAGGTCGTTCATCAAAGGTCATCTAATACTGATGATATAATTCTTATTTCTTCTGCTGTGACCTTTTAACCATTTTTCTCTGATCTTGAGACATGCTACCTCCATGCAGCCAATAATATCTGATACTGTTGATGCTTGCTTATGGTGATGGTTATGAAAGATTGATTCAAATTCTCTCTCCTGTATTTTTTCCTTCTTTTTATCATCATCACCTCCAGAATGGAAAGAATCTGTTTCCCGCTCCCCAGCCTAACAATGTGCCCGTAGCAGCTCCTCCTAAACCCAAATCTGTCCAGGATCTGGCGGCAGAGAAGGCTGCACAGATCACGCCCTTCAGGGCTACACTCACCACAGCTGGTGCCTACACTGGAGGTCAGTTCTGGAGGTTAATCTAAATATACCCTGTCAATAATTTAGCCATATTTTGAATCGTTTGTAGATGTTAATGGTCCAACTTCGGTCTTAAGGGAGTCAACATTTGCAGTAAGGTGAAGGATAGGTTAATAATCCTTTTTTTAGGTCACTGATGGAATGTGCACCAGAGGCGAACACACACACACACACACACACACACACTCACACACACACACACGTTCACACACACAGACACCCTGTTAGTGTCAGGAAGTTTGCATTGTAAAAACAGTCTCATGCTGTGTGTTTGTTTGAAGTAGTGGTGCAGTGAGTGGTTCCCATGGTGCCACACACCGCTCTGTGTAAATGCGCCACATGCAGTTAATGCGATTCACACATTGTTTTGGCGCTCTGGTAGTTTGCTACCTAAC